>SNQJ01S0001160.1:48813-77184 GCA_010110895.2 Picea sitchensis | reverse complement strand
AAGGTTGATGTTTCAATGAGTCTCGACTGGTGTTGATGATTTTCTGACGACTATGTTGTGTCGATCGTGTTGTTCGACTTGTGTTTAGTCGATGGTGTTTATTGACTTGAAAGTTGATTTTGAAAACGCCATGTGCTTTGATATAGTACAAGATGCGACCGTTTGTTTGAAGAACAAAAGATTTTGTTGGCATCATTTTCAATCTTGTATGATTTGTTTTCAAGATTGATGTTTTTCTTGGCTTGTGACAAGATGTCGCAGGCAGGTTTTTGCAGCCATTGGAGAGTTGATTTTGTTGATGCCAAAGAGTTCGAAGAGGGACTTGATTCTCAGTGGGAAGGTTGGAAGTCTTCCAAGCACAGAGAGAACAGTGGGTGAGCAGCAGCCAGAGAGCAGTGGTTGAAGGACATAGCCCGTTGCAGTGCACAGCATGTCAAAGTATTCAGGTGATGTCGAAAAGATTTTGATATAACTTGAAAGAAGACAGATAAGCTTTTGTGGGTCCAAAAGCCTTTCAGTGGGAAGGTGTGATCAAAATTTGGACCAGGGGTCAAATTTTTGCTCAATTTTCAAAGTGCTCAGAATGCGACAAAAATAGTGCCATTGCGTCCGTCTTGTCTTCCTGATTCCAGCGGTATATTTTACTTTCTCAAACGGAGTCCGTATGGAGAAGATATCACGATCTGTTCGTCAAGCCAAACAGGCAAAAATTTAATGCTGATTGTACTAGTCCATACAGTCCGTACAAGACACGTGGCGGGTCCGTACAGGACACGTGGCAGGACCGTACAAGACACGTGGCAGGTTTGTACAAGACACATGGCAGGACCGTACAGGACACGTGGCAGCTCCAGGTGATGACACGTGTCAGGCAGATTTGACTTTTTGGGCGTATGGTTGGACCAATTTGGAGGTGACACGTGTCACCACTGGAAGGGTGACACGTGGCACGGGATGATGTCAGCAGCATACGTGTCGGATGATGTGGCGATCGTATGATGATGTGGCATAGATGATGTGGCAGATGACTGGGTGTACGGAAGCCGACGCGGCAAGTGACGTGGACCAATGGGCGACTGACACGTGGCAATTTTCTGGTCAAATGATTGGGTGCCACGTGGCCCAATCGTGGGCTGCCACGTGGCACCCTGATATTTGTCTATTTGGTTTTGGTTTCAAAAGTTTTTGGCATCGACCAGATTCGAACCGGTGACCTTCCCCTATGCCAAAGCTTTCGCAACTTCCGACTTGCCAATGCGCCATTGTATTGGTTCTTGTTATATATACCAATTCGTATGTATTTAATTTCATATATGTGTATATGTGACGGGAGGTCGGGTCGGGGCTTGGCCCCGGCCCGTGGACATTTGCATTGACATATGACCATAGCGCATATAGGTATGCGCGCACCGTTGGCGTGGGTTATGCTGTATTTTAAGCCACGGTTATATTGTTAACCATGTGACCTTGACCAGGAGCATGCGGAGCCCGGTTTAAACGGTTTTTAAAATGGTTAACAATTAGCCCCTTTTCTACATTTGCGCACGGTCATATGACCACATATGCCCGAGAGCTAAGCGGTTAGGGGCTGGAGGCACCCGAACCATCCTACAGTTTGGACCGATTTTCGGTTATGCGCGGAGCTAGGTTTTAACACGCATTTTGGAGCGTGTTCTTGGTTCATGCACACAGAGGTGCGTTTTGGCGAACCAGTTTCAGAAAGCTTGAAGGAGGAAAATGGAGGAGGCCTAACTTCTTCATCTTTTGGCCGATTGAGGTGCCGTAAAAGCCCAACTAGGGGTTTTTGGACGTGATGGATCCATTAGTGTTGTTTTCAAGGCCATTTGAAGACTCCTTATGCAATTTTTTCACCATTGAAGTTTCAGCAAGCTCCAGGGAGCTTGAAGCCCTCATTGATCGAGGACATGGTTTGGTGAGCCTATGTTTGTTTTCTGTGATTGAATAATCATTTTTGGCTAATTGATATGCTTTGAACACATTAGGACAGGTTTCAGAGGCTTTTGAGGACTTTTACAGGTGTTTTTTCCAAAGAGAAGCTCAGGGAATCTTATGGCCACATGTAGAAGAGGTCATGCCCGGATGAGCCATGATCCGTTTTCAGAGTTGTATTAGTCATTTTTGGGGTTTTTATGTGTTCCGATCTCAATGGTACAGTCTGTTTTTTCCATTGGAATTGAGCAGCAGCTTGTAAAATAACTTTTGACAAATTAATCCCAGAGAGCCAAGTCCATTGATGGAGGCTCAAGGAGATGTAGCCCGGAGGGGGGTGAACTCCTTTATCATGTTGTTCTTGTTGTGAGTTTGATGGTTTATTTGCTGCAAGTTGTGTTACTGTGTATTTATTTCAAGTACATATTTAACCATCTAAAAGAACATTTTCTCACACATAAGCATTTACAAGAAGATACATGAACTTAACACATAAGTTTATCTTGCATATTTTTACACATGAAGCAAGGTCCTGTAAAGTTTATTTTAATGAAGTAGAGGGTTCTTGCATAGCATAACAAGTCAGCCTTCTATTTTCAGATCAGGCTCTTGCATGATATGCCAAATGATGTTGACAACAACCCATGAGTTATTCGATGTTGACAAGGATCCTTTTCATAAGCCTAGAAATTGGCTCTACTCTGCATAATCCACCAATTGCGTAATGATTTTTACCACATTGTATTTAAAAAACAAATTTCTAAATTTTTGGGCATGAGTTGTTATTAGAGGATTTTATATTTGACTTATTAACTTCTGGAATAGTTTTTTTTATCATATATATAGTACTTTGGAGACATTTTCTTTATTAATTTTTGGCAACATCCACTAAACCATGAGGTACATGTTCTAACTAGCAATCATGGATAGGATTTTCCCTACAACCAATTCTCACATTATTAACAATCACTTTTTCATCACTCGATGTTAGGTTTGATCTCAACAGGTTGAAATATTAGCCTGTCCTTGTTTCATGTCGTAACTTTGCAATAGTGAATACCCTTCATGGGTGCCCTAGTTAGCACCTTGAATTCCATTTGGTGTACATGCTGCAATTTCTTGTATACTTTGTAACCCTCCTTTAGACCTACCATGACCCACAGTTGAGACTCATTATTCTCTCTTCATATTTGTTTTGGCCATATCTTGAGGGGGTTCTCATATTTTTATGTTACTTTACAGTTTCACATGCATATTACTTCTTATTCCCTAGTGCCTATTGTTGCACTATTTGTTTTCTTTGATCACTCTTACTACCATTGCATCCACACTTGACCTATTTCCATTTACATTCTCTTACTTTTGTTTTATGATCCTCGTACCCATGGACATAAATGTTGTGATGAGTGGACATCACTTTCTAGTACCATTTTTCATTCTCTTTGCATAGGTTAGTTCTAAGCACTTAGAACATAGATGCATGCCATTGTGCCACTCATTCTCTCCAGACAAGCTAAATTTTAACTATTTTTCGTGCTTATTAAACCATGAAAAATACACTCTATTGAATGGAATTTTACCTCTTTTTCAGGCTTGTAAGACTCTATGAAAAATACACACAATCGAGTATACTTTTATCTTTCTTTTGTGCTCGTAAAACTATGAAGGAGACACTAAAAAACAAAAAGGGTGGGGGTGGTTTGTTTTACCATTGATATGTATTCTAAAAAGTTGTAGCCATCAATCTCATTTCCATTGAACATGGCACATGTTTGCATCTTTGTCATATAGTTGGAATATATCTTGCTTAGGAGTTGTACCATCAATATGAGTCATATACTCCTCCAACCGATGAATCTTCTAGACACTATGGAGAGTGCTTCAATGAATCATGTGGTGTTGCACTACATTAATGGTTCTCTTGAGTCAATGTTGCTAGGTCATCAGTATGTCATGCTATATGTTCAATGGGAGTAATCTCGAGTCATCCATATACTATATTGTTGACCATCTGAGTCAACCATCTCTATGTCAGTTACACTTGGTGATTCTATCTCTTCACAACATCTCTTAATATCTGTTTTGTGACGATTGATGGGGAGTACATTAAGGCCCTCCTTTGATGGATTTATTCCTATCGACATCAACACCTTATCTAGGAGAGGGATCTAGAAACCAACTAGTATCGTTGAGATTGCACTCCTTAGTGGTAGGTTTCCTCGTGATTGACAATGGGTTTACATCATTTAATCATATTCAATTGATTATGTGTTTGTTCGATGTCAGCTACTCTATTCACACTCGTTAGATTGCACTAGGTACCTTGAGGTTGATTTTCATTATTGATGGGTCCCCTCACCTCTGTTAATGATATTCATCAATAAATGGTAATCAAACAATTTCTACCATTCTCAACATTAGCTCATTTATTTGCACACCCCATTTTCCCCATTCTAAATCTATTCTCCTGCTTCAAATGTGGCCCTCTTTCAAAAAACATTTCAAATGAAATTTTGTGACTGATATCTACCAACTAGTTAGTTTCCTTCTTCTCCTTAAATAGTGTGACAAGGAGGAGTAGAAGAATCATTGGCCCTTTATCACACTATCATATTTAGAGTCATGAGGAGGAGGAGAAGGAGCATTGTCCCTTTCTCGCACTTTTTCCATTCAAAAGAGGAGGAGGAGCATGGGCCCTTTCTCACACTTTTGTAATTTGAGTGAGAAGGAGAGGAATAAATAGCCATTTCTTTCATGTTAACAATTTTTCGGAGGAAGAGATGGAACATTGGCCCTTTCCCATACTCTAGCAATTTCTAGAAGTAGCATTGACCCTTTCTCACACTTTATGAATATTTTTGGGGAAGAGAAATAACACTTTAGTAATTTTTGGGAGGAAAATGAGCACTTACCATTTCCCATACTTTTATAATTAGAGTGATTAAGGCATGGAGTGGCTTCATTTTATCATAGGTTAGTAATTTCAAGAAAGAGGAGAAGGAGCACTAGGACTTTCTCAGTAATTTTTCATGTAATTGATGAGGAGAAGGAACACTAACACTTTATCACACTTTTAAATTAGAGTGACAGAGAGAAGGAGAAGAAGCACTAGCCCTTTTTCACACTTATTAGAACATGTCGAAGGCATAGATGGACTATAGTGATCGATAATTCATTGACTTCATATTAGTTTGTCCTTTGACTAAAAATATTTGCATAATATTTATTGTTGGAACTAGGGAACTTAAAACATTGATTTTTATATAATAAAAAATACCATATATGTCATGATCTGATTGGATAACAGATTGGAGGTATTATTTCCAGCTTCGCTATTCCCAATGTTTGATATGTTATCATATCCAAAGTTTTTTATCATAGACAGTCTTTATGAGTTTTTATTTTTTTCTTGAAATGTTTGGATATCAAAAATTTTGAAGATAGAGAGTCAGTTTTTTATTAATTGACTTCATATTAGTTTTTCCTTTGAATATATTTATTTTTTACATAGCCTCTATTGTTCGAACTATTGTGACTAATTTTTTTTTATTGTTATAAAATAATATAATAAATGTTTTTTCGTACGTAAGAGACCTGCCACAATGCATTCTTTCTTAAATGTTTATAGGAGTAGTTCTGACAGACTTAAATGTTTACCTAACAAACTCACGGCCTTAAATGTTTACTTAATAGGCCTGTTTCAATACATTTTCTTCTGTTTTTTTTATATACAATGTTCTCTATAGTGAATATGGGAAATATTGTTCCTCAGCGACATTGTTGGTTCACTGGTTCATGCTTGCTTCTTGCTTGTTCACTGATTTCTTATTTTCCTATTCCTGTTGTTCTTTTTTTCCTGTTTGTCTTGTTGCAGTTTGCATGCTTGGGATTATGCAACTGCGATTGGAACTTCCCTTCTATCGTTCCCCATTGATGGTCGGGTTTGGGTGTCATTTTTAGCTTTGCTTTCTATTTACAGTTTTCAGGTGGGAAATTTGACTACTGGGGATGCTTGAGTCGAAATACTCTTGCAGAACATCTTTGTATGTGAGGAGAAAATATGATTTTTTTTTCCTATGCTTCACTATGGTTGTGCTGGAGGTAGGTTCTGTGTCGAGCATTGGCCTTCTTTCATTCCCCGTTGATGGGCGGGTTTGGGTGTCATGTTTAGCTTTGCTTGGTATTTGCAGTTTGTAGGTGTGAAATTTGACTGCTAGGGATGCCTGATTTGAAATCCTCTTGCAAAACATCTTTGTATATGAGGAGAAAATACAATTTCCTTTTCCTATGCGTCACTATGGCTATGATGCATGTGGGTTCTATGTTGAACATTGGAAATCAAGAATGAGATGAAGACAACATTACAATCCTTCTTCTCTAGTTGTAGTAATCACATACAAAGATGGACTGCAAGAGGATTTTGATCGCTCCTAGTATTGAAAAATACAAGCTGGGAAAACCACACCTTTCTTAATTCCTTGAACAGTGGCAAGCCTTTGGATGGTTCTAGAATCTTTGAATGTTTACCTGATAGGTCTCACAGCCTGAAATATTTGGTTAACAGATGTGTTACAATACATTTTCCTCCGAATTTTTTGATACAATCTTGTGTGCAATGAATTTTTCAATATTGTTCCTCACTGACATTCCTGGTCGGTTGGGTGGTGCTTGCTTCTTAGTTCGGTGGATGTTTCTTAGTGTTGTTTGATTCAACCTTGAAGGGTTGAGGTCCTACGGATGTAGTTGGGCCTTTTGGTGCTTCTTAACTGGGTTGTTATTTACTTATTGCTCTTGTTTGTTTCAACTTTTCAATGTTGGGGTCCTGCATTTGCAATTGGATCTGTTGTTACATGGTTTTACAGTTGGCTCCCCAGAAAATACTATTAAGATAAAATAATATGCAAAATTTTGCAGTGGATGTAAACAACATCTCTTATGTCTTGAACCAGAGTTTGTCGGGCTCCAACTATATTTCATAGTTGACGATTTTTTTCCCATAGTTAATGTCTTTATATAGCTTCATAGTTATGAGAGTAAGTGTTGTTGTGTGAGCGATAAATTTCTTCTCTCCCTTTCTTTTTCCTCTTGTAAACATGCCCATTTTTCCCTTTTGTTCTTCCCTCTATTATGTGTTTATGGTTCTATACCTTGTCACGTTTTTGTGGTCACAGGTTTCCGGGGTGTCCAATTGATAAATCCTCATATCAATCTATTTAGTTACATCATGAGTCTGACTGACCGCCGTTTGTTTGCATACTTAGCCAATTTTTTCTGAACTCGCCTGTTTTTCCCTTTTGTTCTTACCCTGTATTATGCGTTTCTGGTTCTATACTTTTGTCACGTTTATGTGCTCGTGGGTTCCCGATGTGGCAAACTAACAAGTCGTCATCTCCATATATATCTTCACATCATGAGTTTGAATGACCATCGTTCGTTTGAATACTTAGCCAATTTTATGAATGCGGGTTCACAGATAGGTGCTATCGAACTATGGTAACCCGTGTTCGAGGTATACATATTGCACCCAAAAATTTTGTGCTCTACAATTCGACCCCAAAATCCTCAAACTTGTAAGCCTACCTATACCTATGATGACTTTATCTGTCTGACCTTCCTTTCCATACTTATTCGAGTCTTCAAAGTTTCACGGGTTCATGCACTCTCGGGTTCAGAAAAGTTAAAAGCATTTTTCGCTCCCCTCCATCCTCGATACCTTCCACCCTTCCCAATGCACATTAATTATGATTTTACTAGTGACAACCAACCAGACAGGTTTAAAAATATTGGCTTTAATAAGCAGAAAGATCGAGGATATCTCCCATTAAAATGCATAAACAGGCGAATATTATGGGATCTGATAAAAAAATTTGCGTCCATTTTGAATTTGCAAAAAGTGTTGGCTATTTTAGTTTTTTAAAGTCATCATCATAGTAATAGTGCAATACTGTACTACCACACTACCATCCACGAACGTGTCATCCATAGAGGTATTGACGTCATGTCCCTCTTTAATACTGTGCATATGTTACAGGTTGTCATATTTGAGAATCTTCTTGCATATGGGAATGTTAACTTGTGCTATTGGTGACTATTCAGCACACATGTTTGAAAATATTTGCATTAATAAGCCTAAATATAGAGGGCATCTGCCATTAAAACAAATTAAGCCAAAATCTATGGAAGATTACACTATCAGCCTCCAGTGTTGATTTTAAATACGTATTCCCATTTCTCTCTATCATCGAAGAGTTGGGCTTTAAGGTGCCTTTGTTGTAATGTTCTTGGTCATGGACATGTGAGACAACTTAGAGATGTCATTCAAGCCCAATTGAAAGAGGAGGGAACGGTTTTATGTGACATCATCTTTGAGCGAAAAAAAAATTTGTTAGCTAATAGAAACTCAAACAAAAAAAAAAAATCAAGTATCTTGTGATTGGTGGTGTCCCTGTATTCGATGCTTTGGATGGTTGAAAGGCCCGCATGAAGATTTTTGGGTTGATCTTATTTGTTTTCTTACTGGGATTTGGAAGAGACTTTTAGGTCACCTGCAAAATTCTCCTTCGTTGAAGTATATAGTTTCTTCCAACAACACATATTTGGCAAGTGTATCAAATTCTGCAGACCACACAAGAATTGTCTTTCATCAGAGGAGTCAAACATACCGTGTCTTGCAAAATGGTCATTAATATTTGGAAATGACGTGAAATATTACTCCATTCGCAAATATATTCATAAGGAAATTATAAATTTGGATCATCACGAGTATGATAAACTGTATGGGTGGTTGAATCGACATCTTAAAATTACAAAAGTTTCTATTTCAAATTTTGTCGAGCTACTTCTGGGTGTGGTAACAGAATTGACAGAAGGTCATATTCTTTATCAAATTTTGTTCACTGTCCTCTGGATGTAGTAACAAAATCCACGTACAATCAACTTTCTATCGCTACTACATAATTTATTTTACTATTCCTATGCATATGGTTGCATCTGGGTCGATGATCTTGCCCCTCTGTGCAGAAATATTCTCCTCCTACTTGAAGGTGGGTATATAATCAGGGAACGACACTCTCAAAACTTTCTAATGCCTACATCAACATGTAACTGGGAAATGTTAATGGGAAGGAATTCTAGATTATGAACTTTGCAACACTTTCTGAGGATTACTTTATACTACGGCCTTCTACAAGAATTTCCGCCTATTCATGTAATGATTTGGTTTATGAAAATTACCTTTTACTGCCACCTTCATGTAATCATTTTATTTCATTATTTAGAAGAGACCTTAATGTAGTGGTGTACTCTAGAATTTTTTCCACCTACAATTTATTATTTTTTTAAATATAGAACAATGTATTTTTTTAACACATGGTTGTTCGAAAAGTTTTAGGCATTGTTTGGGATTCACATCCTTCAAGGATGTTAATTAATCACACAATTAATATTGCTTGTGCCAATGCAATTGAGTCGACGTCTTCTATGGCAATTGCATTAACACTGCAATGTCAGATAATAGATGTCTGACATGTGCCTAATGTCAAGGTCATTATCGCACAAAACACCCAATGTCAAAAGATTTATGGATTCAAAGAAACATTGTAGTTGTCGTGAAAAAGAAACACTAAAGTCGATGTTCTTTGCAGCTCTGACACTCCTATAGTCTAAGTGTTTTGATAATGACAACCCTACTTGTTCACCGCATTGCCGCAGTGCATTCATTAGCATTGTTCCCATTTCCACCGCCAATGCCAATGTATGAAGCCGAAGCTATCTGGAGCCTAGGGTCACCGCCAGTGTGGATGCCTAAAGGTGAAAATACCTAGAGCCTACGATCACGACTTCTTGCACTTGACATTAGTATTAGTAGAGATCAAAATTTGATTGTATGTCGAGTCTGTTACTGCATCCAGAGGTCGCTCAACACTCTTTGAAATAGAAACTGACTTTCTGTCAAGTTTGTTACAACTTTGGCATAAAATGTTATGTAATTTTATAATGTTGATTAAAACGCGCATACAGTTTCTCACGTTCATGGGTATCCAATTTTATAATTTACTTCTGAGTGTATCCAAACATGGAGTAATATTTGACGTCACTTCCAAACATTCCATACCATTTTTTTCCCTCCATGTCTACCACCCCTACGGCGAAAGATATATTTTGATGTGATCTGCAACACTTGATACACTTGCCAGATCTGTGCTGTTGGAAGAAGTTGTGTACTTCAATAGAGGAACATTTTACAACTGGCTTAGACGTCCCTTCCAATTTACAGTAATAAACCAAATAAGTTCAACATACAAATCTTCAGGCATGATTTTCAACCTAACAGACGATCGAATACAGGGAGAATAACAGTCACAACATACTTGATTTTTTTTTGTGTCATATTTTGTTGGCTAACAGGATTTGTTTCTTCCAAAGCTGACGTCACATGAAACCACTCCATCGTCTTTGAATTGGGCCTGAATCTCATCTATAAGTTGTCTCATATGTCAATGATCAAGAACATTACAAGGAAGGCACCTCAAACCCCAAGTTTTCGACGACAGAGGGAAATTAACACTTAGCAAAGTATAGAATGTTGAATAGCGAGCCAATGCAGGAAGGTCATATCTAGAAGAGACAAGCTATTCCAAAAGCTGGGATAGATCTAGCTGGCAACACCAATGAAGTCCAAGACCTGAAATTGATATTCAACTCATTGTTTTTTACGAATCAAGCATTTGATGGTCAAGTTGAAATCTATAAAAGATTGTCAACAAGCTTCATTATTGTAAATATTTTCTTTTTCTTGTCGGCGACGGGCTCAATCGCAGTTATGGAAAATAATATTAGCTGTATTTTCTAACCCAGTTTATTTGAATATAGAATATTTGAGTTTTTTGTATGGTGTTTTCCAATCTCCGGTGTTGTTTTTTATTTTATTTTGTACTTTTTTTTGTGTGTCGTTAAACATGGATGACAAGATTATCTTTTTGTTGCCCAACACTTTGATTTAAATAAAGGCCACTCTGTTCGCTCCTTACATTTTACATGGAACAATAAATTTTCATAGGCCATACTTATGTGGTTCCCACCCTATAATTAAAGAAAGAAATGGGAGGACCCTTCCTCCTTTGATTCTTCGGGGTCCCATAAATAGAATGAATTAATAACTCTCTTACAACAAGACAACTCAAGTGTTGATGTCATGTTTCTGTTCAATATTTTGCATATATTGTAGCTTCTTCTATTTGATAATATCCGTGCATATAAAAAATGTTGTGTCACATGTATATATATATATATATATATATATATATTTCTATTGCTTATGGGTTTCAACAAAATTTGCGAACCGAACAATATCCTGGAAATTGGAAGATGATTTGCATTTGGACCAGAAATAATCTATTAATATATATTAATATGAATACTATTGGAATAAATATAAACACTTTCTCTTTAAATTTTCCCTGTTTTATCCCCTTTTATTATCCCTTTGTGGTTCTATATTTAGTCGCATCTCTATGATCATGGCCTCCTAGCTTCACAGATTGGAAGATGCTTATATTTATCTATATCCTCACACCATGAGTCCAATTGAACACGGTCCCTTTCAATACTTAGCTAATTATCTGAATTAATGACTCTATTACAATAAGGCAACTCAAGTGTCGACGTCATGTTCATGTTCAATATTTTGCATATATTGCAGCTTCTTCTATTTGATAATATCCGTGCATATAAAAAATGTTGTGTCATATATATATATATATATATATATATATATATATATATATTATTATTATTATTATTATTATTATTATTGTTTTCTTTCTATTTCTTATGGGTTTCAACAAAATTTGTGAACTGAACAACATCTTGCAAATTGGAAGATGATTTTCATTTGGACCAGAAATAATCTATTAATATATATTAATATGAATACTATTGGAATACATATAAACACTTTCTCTTTAAATTTTTCCTATTTTCTCCCTCTCTATTATCCCTTTGTGATTCTATATTTAGTCGCATCTCTATGATCATGGCCTCCTGGATTCACGGATTGGCAGATGCTTATATTTATCTATATCCTCACACCATGAGCCCAACCGACCGTGGTCCCTTTCAATAATTATCTAATTATCTAACCACCGGGTTCGGGGTTTGTTGTATCCAACACTTATGTCCCATGTTCCATCATATACATCTTGCACCCAAAGAACTTATGTGATATGCAACTTATGCTTTTTACTAGTGAGGACTAACCAAGGGTTTGAAAAGATTGGCATTATTAGATGAACAATATATGTTATTCTGTGAGATACTTAGCCCTTTTTCCCTTTTCTTCTTCCTGTTTATTATCGCTTTATGGTTATATACTTAGTCGCCTTTCTATGATCGCGGGTTCCAGGGTTGGTAGGCTACCATATCTTCATCTCCATCTATATCCTCACATGATGAATCTGACCGACCGCTATTCCTTTCAATACTTAGCCAATTTTATGGTCGTGGTTGTCAGGTTGGCCCTTTCGAACTCTGGTGCTTCTTGTTCTGTGATATACATCTTGCACTCAAAACTTTCATGATCTACAATTCCACCGCAGACTCCTCGAACTCGCAAGATTCACTCTACCAGGGTTCACAAATGTTTCAAAGTATATTTCGCTGCCTTCCATCCCCACTAACTTCATGCCCTTCCCAAAATACATTGATTATGGTCTTACTAGTGACAATTGAACACACTGGTACGAAACAATTGGCACCTGGACCTCTGCCATGTACAAATTGATTGTTGGACTCCAACATCGTCCCCTCTTTTTTTTTAAACATTATGCATTCAATTGTTCCGAGCACTACAATTTGACCGCCGGGGCCTCAAATCTTCTGGGGATACCTTGTCACCCTATTTTGGATCCTCGCGTTGGTGGGTTCACGAAATATCCAATTCCTAGTCACTATTTCCTGTTCCGGCCATCCTCGTACTTCTTTCCAAATATGAAACATCAAAGGTTTAATGCTAAGACGTCATTATGAAACAACCGTAAAGATTGTCATTAATAATAAAAAGCATCGAGGACTAACCATCCCTACATAACTTGTCCAAAAACAAGTAGAGAACATCTTGCCAGGTAATGGGAAAGATATTACAAATTTCAATATATTAGCGAAAAAAATTCTGGGCCAGCGTTTCCCTATTCCATACTTGGAAACTTTTTCGATTGCGGGTTCTCGGACTAACAACCTCAAAATTGTGTTTTGAATCTTCCGCGACTTGAAAAAAGTGCCGAGAGTTCCGCAATATACAGTTTGTCTGCTGGAATGCCCTGTCACGAGCTCGACCGTCCGTCGTTCCTTTCAATACTTAGCCCCAAGTTGTTTGTATCTCCATGATGTTGTACATTTGTTTTGTATCGAGTCTAGCCTACCGTTTCCCTGTTCCATACATAGACACATTTTTTATTGCGGGTTCTTGGACTGAAAGGATTAGGATTTTGTTTCCAATGTTCCGTGACTAGAAAAAAGTACTCGGAGTTCCGCGAAATACAATTTATCCATAGGAATGCACCATCATGCCCTTTTCCGTGTTACATGTTCTACGGTCAACACTCCTGAGAGATATAATTTGACCCTCGGGACCTCACCTTTGTTGTTTGTATCTTCTAGCCCTATTTCGAAGCGTCACAAACCACTTTCAATAATTATCTATTCGTTAATTGTTGTTCCCTGTTCCCGCCACCTTCCTACTTTTCTCTAAATATGCAATTGGAAAGCTTCATCATGCATGAACCTTAAACATGTCATTAATGAGAGAAACTCTCGAGGAGATATCCCACACCTCTACCATATACAAATTGATCGTCGGACTCCCATATCATCCCCTCTTCCATGGTACACATTTTTCACTCAAGCTATAAGACATATAATTTGACCCTCGGGAAGTCACGTCTCCTGGGGAACCATTGGCACCCTAATTCTGAAGCCCTTCCAACCGCTTTCCATACTTTCCCATTTCATGGAATCTCTTTCGCGGTTCCTTAGGTTGGCGGGTTCATGAAATCTCCAATTCTTAGTCACTGTTTATTGTGCCCGACCAAGGTTTAATGCTAACAGTCCATCATGCAATAGTCGTACGGGCCGTCATTAAAAAACAAAAGCATCGACGAGACAGTAAAATTCAAATGAAGCTCGATTCCTCGAATTTAAATTAATTTATCTTCTCTTATTTTCTCTTTTCTTCCTAGAGAAATGCAAAAAAGATCTTTCCATGCAATGGGATATGTATTACAAGTTTCAATATATTAGCAAAAATGAATCCACCCAGCCGTTTCTCTATTCCATACTTGAACCACTTTTTCGATTGTAGGTTCCCGAATAGGTGGGATCACGTTTTCACTTCCATTGTTTCTTTTCCTACAAACATTACCTAGAATTCCACAATATACAAATTTCCCTCTGGACTGTCCCATCATTTCCTCTTCTGTGTTATGTGTTTTGCACTCAAAAAATTCTGAGACACACAATTTGACCCTCGGGCCCTCAGCTCCAACGGTTGTACCTTGGAACCCTATTTTGAATCCCTCCCAACTTCTTTTGATAATTAGACACTCCTTAATTTCTCTTTCTCGTCCCCATGACCTTCGTACTTCATTATTAATATGCAATTAGTAACCTTTCATGCTAACAACTCACCATGCAGGAACTGTCAACATTGTCATTAATGAGCGAAACGCTTGAGGAGATCTTCCATTAATACGCATTAAACCAAGATCTGCGGAGAGTTATATTATCCCTTTCGATTGTTCATCTCAAACATAGGTCATCGCATTGGCCTATTCAAGAAATATCCAATCCTTAATTGCTCATTGTCGTATCCACCATGTTCACACTTCTATGTATGCAATTACTAGTCTTTAATGCTAACAACGCATCATGCAACAATTGTCAAAATTGTCATTAATGAGTGAAGGTCTCGAGGAGATCTCCCATTCACACACATTTGGACCAATATTTGTGTAGGGTTGTATTATCCCTTCCAAATCTTCATTTCAGACATTGCCTGGAGAAAACAAAGGTTCTTGTAAACTTATGGCAGCAACTCGACAACAGTTCTGTGGAGATACAATGAATATCTTCGGACATGAGGACTAGAACTTCCAGTGGTCCAGGGCATACTCTTACTATTCATCCTGTTATGCCCAGAACGAAGTGATTTGGACCTATGGAATCGCTCATGCAGGTTGTGTCCCTGAGGCTTTTGACTGTAAGGAGGTGGTCTCTTGGTGCGCCGAAAAATGTATTTCAAGAAAAAGAATTATTCCACTGCGTGACCATTCTCATGTTTCTTTGTCACCTTATCTCTTCCACAAGATGTTAATATTGTCGGAGCCAACATTAACCTTCATAAGACAAGATTGCAAGAAATTCCTAGAAAAACATGATAACGTGTTGGACCTCTTACCCGAGTTCCTCAAAGACCCGACAACAGTTCCTAAAGATATCACAAAGTTGTAGGTCAATTCCTTTAGAAATCCACTCCAGGAAATTGCTTGGCTGTTTACAAGAATAACGGGACAAGCATTTCCCGTACAGTTATTTATATTTTGTACTTCACATTCAAGGAACAATTCATTTTCGATTGGGGGAAGCTAATTTTCATTGAAATATGTTCCCAAATGTCATGATTCAAAGAATCAAATAAATTTTATATGTCATCCTACTTGATTTTCACAATAGTGCATTGTTGTTCGTTTCCAAAACTGTCTCTGTCCAAGAAAACAAACTATGAATTCGACCTGGTAACATTCTAGTACTAGGCCTTGTGGAGGCACAAGGCCTCCCATTATTTTTATGAGGTTTTTAATGACTTTGTCTCAGTTTTCAAAGATTTATGTTAGGAAAGGATGCTCCCCATATTTCTGCCCAGGAAACCAAGTTTTTGGACAGGAAGGGGACACTTGAACAAAAGGAAAATTACAGTGTACTAATGGTCTTTGGCTCCAAGGAAAATCCTTCTTTCCTTCCATGCCACATCACGGACAAGATGTTGGTTACATAAATAGAAAGGCAATACAACCAGTAGTTGCATTTTTTCCATGACAAGAGAAAAAAAAAGTTCCTTCCTCTTCCCTAGAAAGTTGAGGACTTCGTGTGAAAAAACGTCAGTAAGATTGACGAATTCACAGGCCATTTCAAGAACTTGAACCTAACATATGTTGAAAGGCTAAAAGGGTTCAACCCTAATGGGATTTTTCGAGAACATTTACTATCAGTTGGCTTTAGCAGCTCTTTTATCCATAGACGCCTAATGGAAGACAGACACACTGACGAAAACAATCCTACTTCTGACAATTGTGACGTAGAGACATTGCAAAGCGTGACTAAATTGTACGGACAACAGGGAAAAGTATTCGGTGAGAAGAGTGCCCAGTCCTTGGTCAACACTCCCAAGATAATGACATCATGGAGCATTGCTTCAACGACCCACCCCAGTAAGAAAGAAACCCAGAAATATTCAAATAGAGGAGGAGATAAGAACCCTCTTCTCACAAAAATTGATAGTTCTCACAAGCTTCCCCTCACGAAGAAGAGAAAAAACATTGTAGGGAAGGTGAAAGAACCCAAAATTGAAAGTGAGCACATGCAGCTTGAAATTGAAATTGAGCACATGCAAAAAGTTCACCCGTCCATGGACGTGATCCACCATAGTTCCACAATGGAAATAGATGAGACCGACATTTTTGACGAAGATGAATCCTTCATATTCTAGAGTGTTGTTTTTGACAGCCAATCTAAAAATTTGATCATTGAAAAGAGAGATGTAACAAATAAGAAAGGCAAATCGTGTACAGAGATTAACTTTAGGAAAATGCGGCCATCCCAAATCTCTCTATTTCACCGTGTAACTGGTGATTCTCTTGATGATTCCATTGGAGGAATTGAAGCGGAGAATTCCAGACTGAACAATCGAGTCAATGAATTGGAGGACGCTTTCATTGCTACCCCAGAGTTTGCCAGTCCTTTAGTAAAAACCATGCCTGCTACACCTGCAACCAAGTTAAAAGGATCCTGTAGCATCCTCACATCGTGTAGAGCCATTGTAGAGAAGAACATCAATATAAGAATGCATCTAATTACCGAAGCCTGGGAAACATCACAAAATATATCTGCCTTTCGAAAGAGGGCAAATGATTTCCACGGACATTTGCAGACGAATTTAAAAAATGAAGAACATTTCTATGAACAGATGGTGACCCATTTTTCCAAACATGCCATCAAAAACTCATGTCTGAAAAGAAGAGAAGAGTATTTCCCCTCCCCAAAGTAGATCAAACAATTAAAAACATGTTGGAAAAATAAATTTAGAACCTACAACTCATGTGAACAAACCATATTAGAGAAAGAAGAATTATTCAGAAACCTGACCCAAATAGACTTAGCCAGAAGTTCTAATGAGGTTCAAGACCCTAAATTAATCCTCAAATCCTTGTCCTTGACCAAAGAATCCTTCGATGAACAACTTGATATTTTAAAGGGGTTGTATTTTGAAACATTTTATGACATCCTTGAATATGGTGTATATGAGGTCGAGAACCGGTTAGTCGACTATTCAACACACAATGAAGAAATTGAACAGGCTCTGCATAGTATTTCTATGGATCTAAGGAAATTAGAAAACTATCTTTTCGACATAGAAATCCAGGATGAAATTAACACGGCCCCCAAGAGAAGTTACATTGAAGAATGGTTCCAACGGAGAATGGACAAGCTCATCGACGAAGGGCAACAACCGATTGGCACGATTCTAGTGGCCATCGACGAAAGCAACAAAAACACATCGGCTTCATAGTAAGTCTATACTGATCACATCTTGTTTTCTTTATCAATCCAGTTATTCTACCTCTTTAAATAGAAATCTCTAACCAAAGACTCATAACTTCCAATTTCTTCTTTTCTGGTCTTCCTCTCTACCGACACACACTTCTTCTTTCTATATTCCTATTTCTTGTACTTATTTCTTTTATGGTCTGCGAGAGCCCCAATCCTAGTCTATATGCCAAACACATTTAAATTTATAGAAATATGGAATAGATTCCAGAAATATGTAACATACATTATTATTTTTTGATAAATTTCAAAGAAAACTAATTCGGGAATGCAATTTTTTTTCCCTCAACTATGTTGGATGTCAGGAAATTATGTTTATTATATTTGAATGTTTAATGTGTGTAATTATTGGTCCTTTTTTCCAGGAACCTTTGTTGCAAGGCATTATTAATTTTTGATAAATTTCAAAGAAAACTAATTCAGAAATGGTAAATTTTTTTTTTCTTCAACTATGTTGGATGTCAGGAAATTGTGTTTATTATATATATTTGAATGTTTAATGTGTATGCTTTCTGGTCCTATTTTCCAGGAACCTTTATTTGAAGTCATTGAGATAGAAATTTTCTAAGTCCCATGTTTGAACTATACACACTCCAGGAAAAAACTGTCTCGTTCGCATATTAACCTTGGGGGTCATCTACAAGCCAAATGTCTTTTGTCTGTCCTGTGACACACTGCCACAAGTCATCCTCTGCATGGATATCACATGTACTTCAATCTTCTTCCCACGTGTCTGTGCTCAGTCCCGCCATAGCAATGCATTTATTCCCAATCCAACCTGGCAGGGACTACGCTGCCATGCAACACTTGTTCCTTTCAAAATTGGAAAAGAAGGAGCATGGGACCTTTCTCACTCTTTTGTAATTTCCGGGGGGAAGAGAAGAAGCACTAGCCCTTTATCACACTTTAGTAATTTTCTAGAAGAAGTAAAAGAGACTTTACATTTCTCATATAATGTTAGTAATTTTTCAAAAGAGAAGAAAGAGAATCATCTCTCTGTCACACTTTTCTATCCAATCCCTCAAACATGTAGAATATTTGGAGTTGTTTAGCTTACTTTTAAGAAAAATGTAGGTGGGAAAAGAAACACATGAATTTATAGTGTTTAGTTATTTTAGGGTTTTTCTTACTTGTTTGGACTATTTCATTTCAACATTGAAATATAACTTAAATTTTTTAATTTTAATTTGTTTAAAAGTTAAATAAATTTTGATAAGAAAAAAACTATTTATTTTTATTACTTGTCCTCTTTCATTTGCTTTCCTTCTTGGCAATTTCATTCAACATTTAATTTTCAATAATTTCCATTTCATTTCCAACAATTAATTAGTTTTCTTTCGGCATTTTATTTTCAATTGTACACATTTCACATTGCTTGGTTCATTTCACACATTTTTTTTAAGACTCTTCCATGTAATTTGTGGCATTGCATTAGTTTAGTAACATTGTATATTTATCATTTTATATTTGAGTCTAATAATAATTACTTAAATTTTTACTTTCACATTTACATAATGGACAAAATGAATTCTATATAAATTTATCTAAATTTGAATCTTTAACTCAAGTTGAAGTAATTATACAAATTAATTTAACTATAATTAATAAAAAGATCGCATTCCTTTATATTAATTATACAAACTAAATTAACTATAATTAATGAAAATATTACATTCCACAACAAATTATATATATATATATATATATAAACATCTTATGAACCTTTGACTCAAGTTGAAACAAGCTAAATTAACTATGATTAATGAAAAAGATCGCATTCCACAACAAAGTACTTTCCAAAAAAATTATATAAAAAACATCTTATAATAGGCTCAATAAAAAGGAAAAATGAGTTTGCATTGAAGTATGGATAACTACAGTGGGAATTTATACATAATATATACTAAAGCAATACATTATGGGATTCAAACTATTTTAAAAGGTGTATACCTTAATAAACAAACGTCTATCTCTTGCACACTACATGAATATAAAAGAGAATTTAATGATAACTCTGGTGTAAATCTAACAGAGTCAACATATAGGTGCATAAGGATATGAGAGACTCCTACATCAAACCCTTAAAGAAAAACAAGAGGCACGTTTGCATCTTCATAACCAATTTATTCTATGAGAGACTCCTACATCAAACCCTTGAAGCAAAACAAGAGGCACGTTTGCATCTTCATAACCAATTTATTCTACATTAAAAACATAAAATTCAATGTCAAAATTATCATATAGATTTAGAGTTGTGTTTCAAGTTGTTGGGGTTCATTATTATAATATAAAAGTGTAATACATATTCGCTTATGCAAATAAAGTATTTCATACATTTCAATTTGGTGTGTCGTTAGAAAATAATTTTAAAATTAAATTATTGTCAGATTATTTATTATTATTATAATTATATTTAATAATAAATAAATAAAATTCGGATTGGGTGTTATTGGGACTAACGAGCTTATGGATAGATGGTCGGATACTTGGTCATAAACCATGCAACACCACTCCACCGTAGTTCTCATTCAGTCCAGGCATTTAATCCATAGATTTATCATTTCGATCGACGTACTCATTCATTCATTTTCACATAAAGCAGTTTATGGTAATGGCGCTCCATCTCGCAAGGGTTGTAAATGTGATGGGTTGGCCACCTAACTAGTCCCATCATTTTCCCTGGATCAATGGTTTTAGGCCTGCGACGATGAAACTCATGTCCCATTCGCATTATCGGCCTCCCACTCCTCGCAGTCACCCACTAGTCTGTGTTTCTCTTCATCTCTGGTTCGAGCTTTTTCCTCCGCTTCGAGCTCTTCCCCTAGCTCCTTCTCTGGTTCACTCCCTCCCCTCCTCACTTAGTCATAGTCCTGATGCCTCGTTAACGAGGTAACTCGAAGCGTGAGGTAGCTTGGTATGCTGCGAGAGGCCAAGGCTCGAGGGGTCGTGGCAGACATGGTCCTTAGAACCTGCCTTAGGCTTAGGTCCGCGCATCCACTCTGGAACTCCCACCTGACCCTGTTTGCGCCTCCTCTCCGGAACACCCTCTGGACCGTGCCACCACTCCATAACTCCCTCCTTTGTCCTCTTCGTTTGCACGTAGAATAAAGTGGTGCGATAGCTTTGAAAATTCCCTCGGTTTTTCTCCTAAGCTCATCCCAGAGTCCCCACCCTTCCACTAGCCTCCACCTTGACCCCCTCCTCCCTCCACTCCCCCCATCCGAACCGCCCCTCTCTCTTCTTCCTCCTCCCCTCTCCCCTCTCTCTCCTCCCTCTCTTCGTTCTCGAATGCTCCACCAACCCCTCCACCCCCATTTTCTTGTTCTCGGTGCGATGGGATGGAGAATTTGAAGAATTCTATGGATTTCATCCAGAGCTCACTCATGGATTTCAAGTGCACCACCAAGGAGTTGTTGAACAGGGATGAAAGCCGAGTTCATTGAGAGGAGCATCTGGAGTCTCTTCTTCGGGATCTCCAACAGACCATCCCGGACATAGGGATACCGGGTAAGGACACTGCAAATGACCAACAGAAAGAACAGAGGCCCGACCCTAACCCCGAATGATCCCAACTTTCTTAAGTTTCTCAGTTTTTTTTTATGTTTCTAGACAATTTAGTTTACTGGGTTCCACCCCTGTGTGACATCCTAACTTCTAGGCTTAACACAATTTTGTTTTTTACAATTTTTGACAATTGCATGGACAATTGGAAACTCCACAGCCATGTGGCAGCATTGGTTTCCCACCAAGACGATGTTGCCATGGTCTCTAGAAATATTCCAACATTTGTAAGTTTTGTTCTTTAGCAAGCTTCAATATATTTTCCTAACTTACAAAAAATAAATAAAAAAAATTCATACAATTTAATTATAAAAACACAAAATCAAAATTTATATAGTAAGTCCAAATAAACATCACGAATAATTCAACATTTAATCATAAAAACACAAAACCAAAATTTATATATATATATATATATATATATATATATATATATATATATATAATGTGTCCGATTAAAACTCAAGAACAATTAATGTGCAGTATTCAACATTCTCATTGAGAGTCCGAAGTACACGAGGATATCAATACAATAAAGCATTGATGAGATGTAAGTTTTTGATGACTTAGCAAAATGTAACTTATTTGTTAGTGTGAAGTTTAGAATTTTTTTTCACTATAAAACAATTAAAAATAAAAAAAAATTGAAATATTTCACTAATTCTTAATTTTAATAAAATTAAGATTTTCAATCGTTATATTTAATAAAAGAAAACATTGTTTATGACTGGAATCAACAATCATTTTCTTTTACATTTGAAAAAAAAATATTTGTGTAAATGTGTATCTAATCGATACATTTGGGAACACGCTCCACAACCTATGTTTAAGAAGACAAACATTTCAATGCATTTATTTCAGCGGCTTAATAATGAAAAATGTTTTTTTTGTTAATTATATGAATAAATAGAGGCAAGTGGGTTATGGCCTAGGAACAATTTGAAGTCTTGATGATAAGTCAGCTTTAAAAACAATTCAATGCATTATTTTTAAGAATGTATAATGTATAATAATCATAAATTAGTTTTAAGTCTTAAACGTGATGATGAGAGTGTTTCATACTAATCAAATGTAAAATTAGACAAAAAAATCTAGAAGAAAGTTTAGGAAAAATTTAGAATGTATAATAATCATAAATCAATTTTAAGTCTTAAACGTGATGATGAGTGTTTTATACTAATCAATTGTAAAATTAGACAGAAAATCTAGAAGAAAGTGGTAATCTTTGAATGTTAACAATCTAGTTAATATTAAATGTTTGTTGGGTTGGAGTTATTTTTTATTAATTCAGATATTTAGATTAATAATAATAATAATAATAAATTTTTAAGATCACCCCTAAACTACACACCAAATTAGTGTATGAAACCTTTTGCACCTAGTGATTTGACTATAAAGTCTACTGAAAAATTAATAGATGATTATCTCTTAACATGATGATCATTCATCATCCATCATGATCATGATCCGCGCTGATCCCTAGATCTCCACATCATATTAGAGCAGGCACTACCTTCCCTGCTTGTTTTTTGAGAAGGTGTATACCTGTCCTGGTGTTTTCTCATTTGCTTAGTTGTGTGATTTTTTTTTGTGTGTATACATCATCCTCGTCGTTGGAGATCCTGCCTTGCCCTGACACAGTAGTGGTGAGTTCATGTTCGCAGAAAGAAACCATGGATTCTGGTGCCATAGAGTCATCGGCCTCTGCCTTCAGGCGGGACTCTAGGAAGCGGAATTATGGATGCGATGAGAGTCAGTCTACTAGTGCCAAGCAAAACAAAGAAACGTACAAGGGAAAAGAAAAGGAAACCGAGCAAAGCTGTTACACGGTTGTAGGGTTAAGCATAAATGAAACTAGCACGGCCTTAGATGATGATAATGACAGTGAGGGCATGAGTATACTCCACCAGAAGCTGACCTCTGCTAGCAGTGCACTGCATTGCAGGGTCTTCTTAGAAAATTAGGAACATGTCTCGATGATTTGTTTCCCTCCTTTGTGTCGTCTGCACATCAGATTAGTCGATTGAAGAGAATTATGTTGGGACTTCGGGCCAATGGGGAAGAAGGCCAGCAGGTTGAGGTGCTTACGTAGTTATGTGAACTTTTTTCCATTGGAACCAAGGAATCGTTGAGCAAATTTTCTGCCGGTTCTTTTGTGCTAGTGCTTCTGAGTCTTCTCAACCACGAGAGTAGTGAAAATATAATTTTTATTGCAACGAGGGAATTGACTCATCTATGTGATGTGTTGTCCTCGTTAGGCACCACAATGGTGCATTATGGCACAGTTCCTTGTTTCTATGCTCATTTTCTTACTATTGAGTACATGGATCTGAAAGAACAGTCCTTGCTAGCACTGAAGAAGATTTCTCAAGAACATCCAACTACATGTGTTCGTGCAGGGAATATTATGGTAGTTCTGTCATACCTATACTTTTTCTTGACTAGTGTTCATAGGGTAGAATTGTCGACTGCAACAAATATATGCAAGAAATTTCCTTTTGATGTAGTTGATTTTGTTATGGAAAATGTGCCCTTCATAAAAACGGTTCTTCATTATTACGATTATAAGGTCTTATAACATGCCTCTGTGTGCTTGACTCGAATTGCAGAGTCATTTGCATCTTTTCCTAACAAGCTGGTGAGCTTCAACATTTATGAGAAAAGATTAGTCGGAGTAGTCCCTTGTTGTGTGGCTAATGGTGCGTTCGAGGAAATTTTTACCTGGAATCAAGATTTATGCGTGCTGTGTATTAAAAATCTTAGGCCATGACCATGTTTTGGTTGATCCTGTTCCTTCTTAGTACTACAATTTTATGCCATATTTTGGGAATAAAAAATAATCAAAAATCTTTGATGGGTTTCTCAGTAATTACGGAATAATACTTTCTTGATTGAGGAGACATGGCTATTTTGTTTTTCCAATTAAACAAACTTTATTTGTATGTAAATGAGTTTTTTTTAAAGAGTTTTGGCATAATCTTGTGTTTGAAAAGAGCATTTCATTTAGCTTTCTTTCTCTTTCCAGGTGTTGTTTGTTGGTTGTAGGTTATATTTGATGTCTTTTTGAGATTATTGTTTTTTTCAAGAGTTTGATAAATTAAGAGAGTTGATTCCTCACTTCTAAATGGGTCCCTAAGAGGGTATTTTTTTCAAAGATCCATATCGAGTATTGTTATTCATGATGGCTATTTATGGTACCTATCACTTTGTACCTTTGAGTATTGGATTCTGAGCCACTTGTGCAGATAGTTTTAGGAGTGTACCCAGGTATTTGTCTCCATCTACTGCTTTGTTTCATAGTCTCTTGGAGCTCACTACTTTGGAGTGTTTCCTTTTTAGGTTGTTTTGCATCTTTTTCGCCTTTAGATCTTACTCCATACTTTAGTCATTAGTTGTGATATCCATTGCCATCATCTTTTCCACTTAGTTCATCATTGTTTGGGGGGTGGGGGGATTCCTCGAGTTATTCCTTATGCTTCACCATTTTTTTTACATGAACCACTTTTAAGAGTGATCCTCGTATCAAGCACTGATTCCTATTTTGACTATGCACTCTGGTGAGATGGATTGGCGTCCATAATGATACTTATTTTATGATGTTTTTTTCGATTGTACATGAGTACCTCGTCATAATTTATGTGTCAGGACTCATTTCATAGGATTAGTCTCTTTGCTTGAGAAGTTTGAAATTTGTATTTCTACATGGATTCTTGATGGCGTTGACAGCATGGGGTTAACTAGGCCTCTTCAGAGTTTGGTCATATTTGTTGATTGGAGATTTCAACCTTTGTAGGCCTTATGTTCTTGCTTTTAAATGTATCTTTGTGGGATCTTCTTTAGTTTCAACTCGAATGCCATTTTCAACACTGGCATTTTTCTCTCTTTTGGAGAGGAGATTTTCCCTACGATTTTTTCTCCTTTTCTCCAATTATGAGAGTTTGTACATGGGTACCTTATTAACCCTTGTTTATGAAACCCATCTTTGTTCTTCTTTGTTCCTGCCTACATTTTTCTTATGCGAAGGTGTTAGTGTGTTTGTTTAGATTGTATCTGTTTCTAAACACATGCCAGTTGTGAGAGTTAATCTCACGTAGAATCTTTCAATTGCCCAACTAATCTTAGATGTTTGTTGGGCCTCCTCAATCTTATAAATTAAGGAGTTCTTCTTTATTAATTCATATATTATTAATACATCTTACCTGTTAGTATGAGAATCATTCATGATCTGGATGGATCCCCAGATAAAACTCTAAACTATGAAACACCCAAAAATATTCTCAATAATTGAAGGAAATAAAGTGGATAATCTTTAAAAATTGACAAATAATATCAACTATTTTCTATAATGAAAACATATTAGATTTTGAAAAAATCCCCAATAAAATCATGAAAGAGAAAAAATTGCCACAAGACATGGATACCATACTTTGAGACATGTTAATTTAAAATATTGTTTTCAAAACCATCGAACGGTCAAACATTGCCACAACCAAACAAGTAACTTGGAAACCGTAACAAGACTAGAAAGATTTGTGATGAAAGAAAATGCACCCAAATAAGAAATAAAATCCATGTCCTAATCTTCAAAATAAGAACCTTGATATATCAACTACAACAATTCAATATTTACAGAAGCTTAGGTATTTTGATTAAATTGTATGCTTGGTAAAACTTGTTTAGCATGAACTAACCCTAACTTGATCTTCAAAATAAAAAGCCTTATTTTTTCAATTTCAGCAATTAAAAGGTACATTTGTTTAAAGTCTATACATGGTCTTCAAAATAAAAACTCTGATTTATCAATTTCAACAATTCAAAGGTACATTTGATTAAACTCTATACATGGTGAAAGGAATTTTATATTTATTTATCCGCCGGGATAAAAAAAATGTCAAAAACATTTAGTAATTATTCTAAATTTCCTTATAAAACTACGGGAATACTAACATAGCCAAATATCTATGAGAATATAGAAAGAAGAGGTATACCTCTTTTCCTTTTCTAGAATATCTAAGATAAAAAAATAAGGTATTATGTAGCTGTAAATATAACATTCCAGTGTTTTTCAGGAGAATCAGTAGATCAACCTATTGTTATTGAAGAAACCCAAGGTTTAGTTACAGGGACTGTCCCTATAAAACCTGAGTGGAGCCCACCATCTACACTAAGTATATTAAATGAATTTAGAACCTAAGTAAAGTCCCTATAATGAAAAACATCTTACCAAAGGCAAAGCCCAAGTCAACCAACTCTACACATAACATACTCCAAATAATTTCAAATAATTTCAAATAATAATAATAGTGAAAATACCTTGAGGCCACTCCTAAAATATCCCTTTGTCATATTTGCAATTTCTTTTAAATAATAATAATAATAATAATAATAATAATAATAAAGAAAATACCTTGAGGCCACTCTTAGAATATCCCTTTGTTTAACCTGAAAAGCCATTACAATGGGGACATTAAGAACAAAAACATCCACATCACATAGGGAAACAACTAATGAACCAAAAATAAAAATATGTCAAACCATAAGTGATCAAGCACACCTCGACAAAAGTCTTCACGTGGCCGCTTCCTCGGGAACAAAACTTATATTGGTTGCAATGAGAACCAGAACATCTTAAGAATTCAGATGCCTTGGAGGACCTGCGATATCATCATTATCATGGTCATTTCTATAATGAGAAAGCGACCTTGGAGGTTCTATCATTATTTCCGCTTCACCATCACCATACCCGTCTCTAACAAATTGGGTACCATGGGAGGGCCTACAAATCTATCAAAATAACCTTTTCCAAAATTGGAGAGAGGTGTGGGAGGACCAAACCGAGATAAGGGTTGTGGTTCATCTAGTCTTTTGGTGGCAGTGAATGTAATTAAAAGGAGGTTGTTCCTTCTCTTGTTTTCCAAAAGATAGAGGAAAACAAGTTCATTAGGCCTATTGTACTTCTAGTTTATAAACTTGATTTGGTAAAATAGTTAAATTTGTTAGGTAAAGAGTGGTGGTTTGGGCACATGGTATTGGTGAATCCTAATATTGAATTTGTGGATTGCATGTAATGCACCCATAGTCAAGTGGTGAAGGCTCACTTGGTGGGGGACAAGACATTGGTGGGCTTTAAGGAGCTTGGATAAGGAAAATAATATATCTATTGTTGGTTGTTTTTTCCCATAAGGATTTTCAAGGTAAATCTCATGTGATTTATGTGTGTTGTTGCTATGATTTGAAATATTGTTGTTCTCTAGTATTTTTAATTTCCTAACAACTAGTATGAGAGCGATGTTTGAGTTAAAGGCTTCATCACTCATATTTAAATAGCACAAGTTTGGATTGGAGTGTGCAAAGGGTATATGGATTGGATGCTTGGATTTGGTGGATAGATACATTAGGTATTGTTGGATTTGTTGTTTGATTACAAATCTACCAAGAAGTGAGCATCAAGAGTTGGAGGAATGAAAAGACAAGAGGATGGCGACATAAGTGTTGGGATAGTAACAATGAAAAAAAAATGATGGAGTTGAATGTAAATAGGAATACAAATATAAGACCTGGTTAGGCATGTGTACCTCAGGTTTGAAATTTCACCGGTAAAGTCTAGACGTAGACCTAGGTGATAGCAGGAACATGCAGGATTATGTATATCCTAACTTTGACTTTGAGGGAGGTTTGGTCACATTTGGTCATGGGAAACCGCAAGTCAAGTTTAAAGGGGGGACTTGTAACACATCCACTATCATAATTTAAAATTTTTTGGGTTAATCTCCCACAATTGTGAAATCCCCAGAAGCCTATATTAGCAAAAGGCCGAATCCCTGGTTTAATGTCGGGATTTGGGGTTGCTTCTATCGGGGTTTTGACACCCATGATGTCTTGACAACTTCAATCATCGATCGCCGATCTCTTATTCACTCCTTGGTTGCCTCAGCCCCACTTAGCTAAGCCTTGGATCCACATGACCGGTTTCTATATGACCAT
>SNQJ01S0001160.1:26114-39094 GCA_010110895.2 Picea sitchensis | reverse complement strand
AGGCATTTATTTCAGGGCTAGCGAGCCGCTTTTGGTTCTCCGGGCCAGTGGAGTCCAAATACGGTATTAAATTCTCAGTGGAAGTTAACGCCCCTTTTTCAAGGTGCCCTCCACCACCATCGTGGTCTCTTTTTCTGCACATCTCCTCTCAGCAGTTCTGTAATATAAATTCATAGTGTTATTTACATTTTCATCATGCTTTAGCATGGTAATTCCTGTATTAGGATTAATTACAAATTTGGGGGAAACAGGGTGTTACATGACTGTTAGGATAAACTTGACTTGGGGAAAGAATCAAAGTTGTTAGATCAATAGTGGTGGTTTTGAGCCCATGGTATTGTTGAGTTGTGGAGTTGAGTGATGAAGGCTCACATTTTTGTGGCTGGGACATTGGCTAGATTTGGCCAATGACAATAATCGATCCATTGTTGGTTGGTTTTCCTGTAAGGTTAAATCTTGTGTGATTTATGTGTGCATGTTACTATTTGCATGTTATTTCCTAAACCTGGTTAGGTATGCGTACCTCGACTTTGAAATTTCAATAGGTGATAGGGGGAACACACTGGAATCTTGGATACCCTGATTTTGAGGAAGGTTTGAGCGGATTTCGTCATGCGAAACCCTAAGTCAAGTTTAAAGGAGAGAATGTTATGGTAAAGTTGACTCGGTAAAAGAGTAAAAGTTGTTTGGTTAACAATGGTGGTTTCAGGCACATGGTATTGGTGACCCATGGTATTGTTCTCGTGGAATACATGCAATGAAACCTTTAAAATGATGGTGATACTACAATGTGAAGGCTCACTTGGATGGGGCTAGGACATCGGTAGGCTTGGTCGAATTTGGCCAAGGAAAATAATAGGTCATAGTCTAAACGTTGTACGTTTTGGCTCTTTTCTGAATCCAAAGAGGTTTTTCAGCACACTAAATCCATTTATGCATTCATAAATGAAATTTAAACAACATGAAATTGCAATTTCCGCCAGATTTATATTGTTTGATTCTAGCTAAAAATACTAAAACATAAAACATTTAGACAATACCTAGATCCATTAAAATTTTTCCGGAATAAATATTATGTGTAATTTATATATTGTTTTTATAATTTGAAATATTATTTTTTCTTTAGCATTTTTCATTTCCTAACAACAACCTCTTCCTATTATTGAATTTAACATGTAAATAGAAATCCTAAGTGTAGGATTGACTGCCACAAGATGAGTCGAAGAGAGCTATAGAGTGTGAAAGGAAAGGAGAAGATTCCAAATTGCACCAATCACTATACCCCCCACGGAGACATAACATAATAAAAGGTCAACTTATCAATAGATAGAAAGAGATGAATACAAATCTTTGCTCTGTCACAACATGAGAAAAAAGAGGGGTATCACTAGCCACCAATGAAGACATGTATTACAAAACAAGTGATCCATCAATACCTGGTTGACTCGATAATTAAAGCATAACTAAATAATTTTCCCAACAGATTTAAGAAGGGATCAACTTCAGATGCAAACATACAAGAATTGGATTTTTGTTTAGTTCACTTAAACTTGGGAGTTCAAATTTAATTTATCTAACGAGAATTCACTGCGCATGATACAACTCCAAGAGGAAAACGTTTCATGGCATGAAGGTAAAAAATGAAGTGATGAGGAAGGGAAGATGAAGTACGTCGGCTCACGTAGTAGCTATTATATTCATCGAGTCAACGAATGGAAACTACATCAACTGATAGATCGATTATCCTAGTCGTGGTGTTTCAGTTTGAATATTCATGTATTCAATCTATATGCTCCATGTTAGGACAACGTTTTAGGGTAAATACAACCATGAACCTTAAACCATACTTAAAAGTCTTCCATATACATACCTAATAACCGTCTCTATGCTAAATAGCCATGAAGGTTTTCTAAAAGTTGTTCAAATTTTTAAGCGAATGGCTCAATAATGGAGAGATCGGTTGAACGTCAATAAATTGAAATGGAAGATCGACAAAATAACGAAGACCATGCAACTTGTGAGGAAAATGGGCAAACCCCTAGAAAAACAGGTACCCGGGGTGTGGTTTGTGGTCATGTTGACTACCCTTCGTGAAGGCTCACAAGGAGCGCAATCAATACATAGGCAAATGAAACTACTCTATGTTTGTGCTCCTCTCCCAGTTTGATGAAAATTGTCTAGTATCATATTACAAACTGTTGGAGGATGTTTTGAGGATGACCGAATATGCCAAGCAGTGGCGAGCTTCCTTATTTGACAGAAGGCATTTCCCTAGCAGACCCATGAAAGATTTTCAAACCCAGGCTGGGAATTGTAATACAAACCTTTTATAGGGTTCTTTGTTTCGTTTCTTAATGGCGGTATATGTTTTCTTTTGAGGTTCTGAAATTATTTGAGGGTATATTTCTTATGCGTAATTGTATTAAGAGCATGATAAGTTGGATTTTCGTAATTAAAAAGTGGTTAATAGTTATTCTTTGTGCCATTTTTTACTTGATCATAGGCACATAACGAATCATATGAGGTTTAGTTTAGTACTGATTAAGATTCCATATTTTTGATACAACCTTTAGATATCTTTACTAGCTTCTTTTATGTCCAATATGGCACGAAGGAATGTTTTTTTTATATTCCAAACAACTTGAGAAAGTAATGGACGTTCAATTAAGGATTTCTCTTCCTTTGGAGTTTAGACTAAGATCCATATCAAACAAAAAACAAGATTTATCGGTTAATATCTTTAAGACTTCATTAGATTCAATTTCAAATTGTTCTTTTAAATCTTTATTGCATTCAATTTCAAATTGTTCTTTTAAATCTTACTTATAGAGTGATGTAGGGGTTCATAGACCTCAATGGTTGCAACAAGATTCTGATAGCATTTGTGACAGTCCAATCCAGCATGAACATGATGGAAGGGTTCTTACTTGGTAAACTAAACATCTTTTCAATTGCGAATTGTCAGTCAAGATAGTAATTTTCTAGCCAAAAAATTATAACATGACGAAAACCAACAAACTCTTCCAAACCAACCTTCCAAGCTGTCCAAACAATTGTGAGAAATCATACCCTAGGGTTGATTTTCGCCTCAACTAACTAATATTTTTATGTGTTTCCCCTTAAGTTAGTTTTAGGTGACGAAGAGGGCTTAATCTCAATGAAAACAAGGCACCAATTCCTAAGCTTTCTACTCAACCACCACATTATATCCAACTAAATGAAAATAGAAGGTTTCAAAATCCAATTATATGGTAGAAATGCCACATGCTTATTACATCACCATACTCCTATGGGTTTAATGTGGATGAATAGTTCCATTCTTTTTCTCTTGGTAATCTCAAATCTCAAACTCCTTCTTTTCCCTGTGTGATAATCTTTCAGAGTAAAATATCTATTGACAATTGTCCCCCTTAATCTATTGCTAGGATTTCCTCCATGAATCTGGCCTTCGGGAATCTCAATTCTCAAACCCTCGCCACTGCTAACTGGTTATCTTCCGGAGTGGAATATCTACTGACACGTGCCCTCCCCAATTAATGGTTGTGCTCCCGCTTCAGGATTTTTTCCTCCTCAACCAAATCAACGGTCTTTTGACCTCCTCCTCAATCAACAATTGATATCTCCTTTGATACTTTGGTGCTTTCACCCTCTGTTTTCCTTCAGAGTCCTCTGTATCTGGAATTCCAGATCTGGCGCCACACATCCGCTTCCAGATCAACGACTGTCGTCCACTTCGGGACTTCGGCCTTCAGTGATCTCAAATCTCAACCACCAAAAATATCTGGAGTGAATCCTTCTAGAGTGTCGGATCCTTTGACACCTGTCCTCCCTCATCCAACGGTTGTCCAACGAAGTGAATCTCTATCCTCCATGTATCCCCTCGCAGATCAATGATCCACGTCCTTTCCTTTGGGATCTGCGTCCCTGAATGCTTCGAGCTTCGGCGCTTTGGGATATTCTGAAACACAAATTCTTAGAAACCCCGTAGTACGATCCTCTGAAGTTCATGATCTGGTGAATCATGTCCAACCCAGATCAACGGATCCTAGCTACTTCGGCTTTTCGGGCTTTGACGATCTCAAATTTTTTCCTTTTCATTCTCCCAGAGTGTTTCCACCCGGAGTTCACGATATTTCTCCACGTGCCCTTATGGATTTGACGGTCCAGATTCTCTTTGTCCCTTTGTTTCTTCATCCCTTCGTCTCTTCGACGCTTCGGTTCTTCAGGCTTCGGGAGTTTCAACTCCTGCGCACTCTTTCCTCCCAGAGTGCTTTCACCCGAAACCTCAGATCTTTCACCACCTGTCGCCCTGGACAATGGACAGTCCCTATTCAGTTCGAGACTTCGGGACTTTGACGATTCCACTCTCCTACGCACACACAGGTTAAGTCTTGTGCACTTACCTCCGGATCCAATGGTTGTTGGTCCTCTGTGCTCAGATCCAATGGGTGAGATCTGTTTCTGTCCCTTGTGCTTCCTCCATTCGCTAAACATTGATCTAATGGTCTAGGCTCCTCTCTACAATCGATCTGATGGTTACTATCTCTCCTCCTCCTGAGATTTGACTTCTTCCGATTTGGAATATTTTTTTCATTGTCCAAAGGTTTCGACCTTTGAACTTTCTCCTGCGAGCTCGACTATCTTGGGTCTCACCTACACTCTTGAAAGCATTATCTTCTGAGCTTTAGGAATTAGAATAAGTCTGTCTTCCACGCACTCCTTGTGTTATCCATTCTGAGCTTGATCTCCTCGAAGATTTTGATCTCCCACGCACTCCTTGCATTTTTGGGATTTCGTCAAACTCAGATTCGAAGGATTTCTTGAAAATAAATTCTTCTCGCCCTCCTGGCGTTCTCCTTGCTCGATGCATACCTTGCAAAGCTTCTACTTACAGAGTTTTCAGTAACTGTGTTTCTCTCTGAACTCAACACAGAGTTCTTCTTGTGCACTCCTTGCACTTTTACTGATGAAGGTTTAACGATATCTCTCCTGAGCTTCTCTGAGGTTAACTCACCTCTGTCAACGCACTCCTTGCAGAAAAATGTGCACTCCTTGCACTCGAAACTCAAAGGTGAGAAACAATTGAAACTTATACAACACTTCACCAGTTCATACATTCAAGACATGAATGACATATAAAAGCATAACAATGAACACAAATACATAAACACACCATGTGCAGGAAAAATTGCTTTTCTATTATCTCTATGTGTTAATACAGATGTTTTTACAAAAAATGGACTTCAACAAAGTCCCAGTTCTCTCAAGTTTTCCTAATCTAACTCTATCCTCAGTTCTGCTTCTACTATCAGACCTCTCTCGAGTTTTTCTTCTCCTATCTGGCCTTTCTACAAAGATCTCTCTCTCTAAATAAAAATGAGGGCTATACAAGCTTATCCTCTCCACCTTCTTAGTGTCATTATTCTCTCAGTTAAGACACCATACTCCTATAACTTCATTACATAAATGAAAAGTCCAGATTGGACTCACACCAAGACCTGCTTACAATCAACCATTTAAGGCGACTATGTTCACTACCTGTACAAAGGTATGGCTCGGCATTTCCCAACCTTACAACAAAAATCTCTATAGGATCAGATTTCAAATTTAAAAATGGGAGGGTCAATGCCTCTCCTTCTCCGAAATGCACGTTGACGTGCTGGAATGATGATGCGTTGCTGAGGTGGAGTGATGTTCCTTCATTAGGTATGTCATAGGTTCACTGAGTGGAGATCCTGTGGTAATATTCATTCGAGTTTCTCCCAACATGTGACCTAGGTCAATGCAAGTCCCCATCATAATGAATCTTCGCTTCATCATTCCTTAAAATAGTTTGATAATTTATCAAAAAATACATATCATTACATCACTATATACTAACTAGACATAACTAAACATGGATCATAACCATGAATTAATATATTATCTCTCCTTCAATAACCAGAGTTAACATTGTACCAATTAATGAAGATGATGTGTATATTATAATCATAAGATGACACATTAGTTATACCTCTAGTCAAATAGAATAACAAGCTACATATGAATAATATTGATAGCATAAAGTTTTTGTATTGAGATAAGTAAATATGTTAGACACCAAGTTAAGATGTTATAAAAATAAAAATGCACACAAGAAAAAATAACAAGAAGAATGTCCACAAATGGGGCACTACATTTCACAAGAATTTAATAAAAATATTAAAAAAAGAAGGTAAAATAATATAATTGCAATTTTTTTTAAATTTGTGGAAAATCACCTTTGATTTAGACACTTAGGAGTTAGTTAAGGTCAACTTGGTTAATATGCCCTTTGATTTTATTATGTGGGTGGTTTCCTTAAGGTGTTCAACCTGATGGTACTAAGGGTAAAGTAGATTTCACATAACCTTGAAGTTTTTCCAAAGTAAGGCTTAAGGGAATTATAACAATATACTCATGTGGTTGGTGGGAATTGATCCTAGGTGGGGAGGATAACAATCATTCCTCCCTACTACCACCTTAACTAAACCCAATTGACAATCTTATAATTAATTACTTTTAAATACTAAAAATTGTTTATTATGTATGAATATTATATTTGAATATTCCATTTATCCTCTTATAGTCCCATAAAACATAAAAATTCAATATTTTAATAAAAACTATTAATAAAATAACTTCTTTTAAAGGATATATGACTCTAATGGATGGAATTTCAACTTTTGATTTTTTTTCTTTTCTTGAGTGGGGGCACTGCTATTAGTTTGTTTTATTTTTATTTATTTATTTGCAAGTTTCTAATGAGTATCCATACTCAATACTTCCATCATTAACATATAAACATATAGGGAGATAAATAAAAAATACAAGAAAAGAGTAGTAAATAACACTAACATGGTTTTACCTCTAAAAAACACAACATACACCTCTTTTCAAATTTTTAGAGGAAGATTTCAAGGAATATGTTCAACACCGTTTCCACTGTACGTGGATCAAATATTTCTTACTTCAAGGGAATTGCTTACAACTTGGTGTTATAAAAAGATGGAACTTTGGGTTGATCTAATGCCATATCTATGCAAACAATGAATAATGCATTTGGATGTGTTATTTTTGTATTGGGATATGCTAGCTTGTGCTTAAGTGTAGTAATGGTGTCACTAGACACCACCCCTTCTTGGAATAATTAATTATCCAATCTACTTAATTCCCTTATTCTCCAACAATGTGTCAAAGATATTGGTTTGAATACCTAGCATGTTTTCTACAAGTATTTTGAAGGCTATCATTTAGATGCACTCCTATTGAGTTGAATATATTTGTTGATTGACTCTAGGTTTTTACTTGTAGACTATATATCAGGATTAGATCTCTAGATCAACATATTATTTTCCAAGGTAGAGCTTCTAATCTTGACTCTCCATAATTATGGAATATGGGCACAAGATATGGATAACTTCTTGAAAAGTAAGTAGATTTGGTGGTTTACAAAGGCCATGATCCTAAATCAAAAGGGTGACCAAAATTTGTTTTCCATCAATGGGAAGAAGAATGAGACTAGAGGAGTCATTACCACTTACATTTTGAGAGATATTTTCTTTCATACAAGTGGGATCAACTATCCCAAGTCTAGAGAAATATAAATACTTTGTTTGGTAACACTTAATAAAATCAACTTATGTAGGTTGAGAAAGAGTTTATCTCTCTTGATCCTCTCTCATTTCAAAGAATTGAATACTGCTTCACTCATGTCAAGGAGATACAACTGAGGTTCATTGAATGTGGAAAGGACTCCTTGAAGAAATATAGCTAGCTTATTGTACTCATCCTCATGAACCTAAAGACACCTTGTGATATATTATGTTCAACATTTCATGCTAGTTGGGATTTCGCAAAACAAGATGGTAAGGATTATACATTTGATTCATTATATGGTTTGATAATTAGGGAATAAGAGGAATTTCTTAATGAAGGAAAATTAGAGGTCAAGCAACATGTTCTTTTGCTTAAAAATAGGGGTCGAAAAAAGTATAAGAAAATAGATCAACAAGGTTGTTGGAATAAGTTGACTGACTGTAAATTGACCAAAATGTAAAGAAAAAACATGATGGGTAGATTTTGACTAAGAATGGTAGAAATAAGAAAAAAATACACTAGTACAAAAAGCTGGGACAAATAAAGGAGGCTTGTTGGAAGAATACTAGAGATTTGGATGAGAAGGTCAGGAACCTTGAAGGAAATGTGTTGACTTGATGATGGACCTATGCTCAACACCGACTTTCATAAGATAAGGTAGATACATACACATTTTCTATTAGTATATCTTAAAGCCCACATGCTCACTCTTCACAAAGTGAGTGGATAGTCGGCTCTAGTAGTACACATCATATGGATAAAGATGATTCTCTCTTTTCTTCATGAAGTGAACCTATAAAAAAAAATGTTTCTAGAATATGGTTATTCACTTAATGTTGTCATTTGTGGAGATATAGATTCTCAAAATGGTGTGATTATTAATGTGTATCATGTACTTAGCTTGAGCTCCAATTTATGTCTATATCTCAACTTACCTAGACTAGTAAAAGTTTGGATTTTGGTCAGATCTATTTTTGTGAAGGATGAAAATCACATTTGGGAATTTATTTTTGAAGGAATCCTTGATCCTAAGGACAAATTATACAATTTATGTGACCTTCGCAAAATATATTCTATATAAACTACACTCATTACTCGTATTGTTGACTAGAGTTAAATTTGGCATGAACAACTCGAACATCTAAATTCTTAAATATTAAAATTGATGGTTAAAATAGAATCATTATCATGCTACCTAAAATTATTTCCCTTGATGGAGTTTGTAAAGGATGTGTGCTTAGCAATAATTTCTAGGCTCCTTTTGAAATAGGGAAATATTCGAGAGAAAATTATCAATTAGAACTTTTCCATAGTGATTTGTGTTCCTTGAGAAAAGAATCACTAGTAGATGTAAGGTATATTTTAACCTTGATTTTTATAGGTTCACTTTGGTATATTTATTAAATAATAAGATTTGTATCTTTGAAAAGTTCAAGTAATTTAGGGCACTGACGAAAAAATAATATGATCAACTTATGAAATGTTTGAGATAAAATAGTGGTGGAGGGAATGTGGGTGGAATATTTGAGGATTCCCTATCCCAACATGGTATATTTTGCTAGATATTTATACCTAGTAGACACCTCAGTAGAATGGAGTTGAAAAGATAAAAAATCCAACTTTGGTTGAAATGACATAATGTTACCTTCAAGTAGAAGGTCTATTGACTCACTTTTGGAGAGAAACTATTACTATTCAATTTACTTTTGAACCTAATTTTGAATAAAGTTGTTTGTGATATGACCCTTATGAAGAAATGGAGTGGGGGGAACCCTCAACTGAACACCCCAAAATGTTTGGATCTATTGCATGGGCCCACATTTTACACAGCTATAGAAACAAGTTGGATGAAAAGAGTCATCCTTGCATCATGTTGGGATACTATTAAGAGTTGAAATCTTATATATTATTTGGTCTAGACAAACAATAGATAATTCTTAGAAGAGATGGTGTCTTTGATGAGAATACCTAAGGTAATAAGCTATGGGATTTTTGTTCTAGTTCGATGAAAAATGACCCTTTTGAAATTGTGAAAGATATTAGATTGATTAAGGAAAACATTGCGGCATCAACTAGATAATTTATTCATCTACCTACATTAACTTGTAGTTTGATCATCAAATGCAGAATTTATTATCATTTTGGCACCCCTAAGTGATTCTTTGGTGAACTTGTTGATAAAGGAGCCTCTTCATTATATAATACTTGTCTAACCCAATGGATTGCTAAGACAATTGAAGCTACTAGAGCTAATGCAAGAGAAATCAATGTCTCAAGGAAGATTACAACTTAGAAATAAAGTGGTAGTGTTTCTCTAATGACACATGTGATGGAGTCATGTGATCTAAATGCACATTGTTAACCTAAATGTAAGAATTTCATGGCCAAAGAATACCATTCCTTGAAGGAGAACGAAACTTGGGATTTAGTTCTTCAGTTGCAAGGAAAAATTGTAGTAAATTTTTTATGCATCTACAAGACAAAGTTCACATATCATGGTGCTATTGAAATACATAAGGTTTGTTTAGTAGAAAAGGTTTTTTCTCTGCAAAAAGGAGTTGACTACACAAAAACCTTTGTATCTGTTGCGAAGAAGAATTATGTTTGACTGATTCTTTCACTTGCTTCTCATTTTAGATGGGAGGTACATCAAACAAATGACAAAATTACATTTCTTCATGGAGATCTGACTAAATAAATTTAGAAGGATCAAACTCTAGGTTTTGGAAAGCATATTAGTCTAGTTGTGTGTTAACTAAAGAAGTCCTTATATGGTTTGAAACATACCCATATGGCTTGGTATGAAAATATTGATCATTTTTTTATCAATCATGGTTTCAAAGTCTATGAGTTCGAACATAGTGTTTATGTATTCCATGTAAACAATGAAATATTAATTGTTTTATTATATGTGAATAATTTAGTCATCACTAGAAGCAATGTTGATTTAATGTTGGGTTTGAAGAGGCAATTGGAAAATACATTTGACATGACCAACCTTGGTCTCTTACATTTCTTTTTGAACATCCAAACTTTGCAAACAGATGATGGCATCCTTATTTTTCAACCCAAATATGTAATTTATCATTATGTAAGACTATAAATCTTGTGCTACACCTTCTCATTTGAGAGTGAAATTGACCAAAGAGACTGATTCTTTGAAAGTTGACATGACCCTCTATTTATAGTTGGTTGGTAGACTTATTTAATTATCTCAATGAATGTAATATCTCCTTTTCCATTAGTGTGGTTTCTCAGTTTATGAAGGATCCATGAGAGATCCACTAGAATGTTGCAAAGAACATTGATTGATGTATCAAGGGCATTTATTAACTTGGTATAAAGTATTCACTAATCAATTAGACCTATTGGTTGGTTATATTAAATCAAATTGGGGTGAGGATGATGATGATATGACATCTACATCTACCTATGTGTTCATCTCGGTTCACTACCTATGGTATAGTCATGTAAGAAGTAGAAGGCGGTCTCTCTTTCCACCACAAAAGACATATATCACAATGCACTTATTACTATCACAAAGACATTATGGATTCAATAGTGCTTAGGTGAGATTTCATTTCTAGTCGACACACTGATTATTATATTTAGTGATAATTAGAGTGTGATACAACTTGTGGAGAACCTTATTTATCACATTAGGGTGAAGCGTGTGGACCTTTCTGCTCATTATTTGATATAGCTGGAACAAGATAATTTTTTGAATCTTTTTTATTTTCAAATCGGAAGTCAAGCTACTAATATAATTATGAATCCTTTACAAGAAGCTATATTTTTTAAACTTCTAGCTATGCTTGGCCTTAAGGAAGCTACAATTATGGTGGGTGTGCAAAATTAATTTCACCTCCCGAATCTCTAGAGACTTGTGATAATGGGGGAGTGTTGGAACAACATGCTATGTAGGTTCATCACACCTTTCGATATTCTTGAGATAATCATTCGATGGTTGATTGTCGACTAGGAGAGTCAATTGAGTGGTCAACTATGTATTTGACAGGTTGGTTGGTTTGACTAAAATAGTTGACTTGTGGACAGAATAAGGTAGATTTCAAGGAACCTATTAGGAACCCTTGCATTATATGTGAATTGGATCTTCCTCACTTCAAGGGAATTTGTTATATCTTTGTGCTATCAAAGGATGGTTGTATATACCAATCTAAGATATATGTGTGAACAATGAATTATGCATTTTGATGTGTTCCTTTTATATTGAGCTCTAGCTAACTTGTGCTTAAGTATTGTAGCAGTGTCTCTCAATACCACACCTTCTTGGACTCATTAGTTATTTGATATAACTAATTCCCTAGTTCTCCAATGACACTATTGACATAGAAGAGCACATTTTAAGTTTTCTCCATCTTCTTCAATGGGAGCAAGAGTCTTAGTCCCTAACGACAATAGTACAAGGTAAAAAGGTTCAAATGACATTCAATATTGCATAAATGTAGTGTCTATTAAAGCACATGTGGCTCATCTCAACCTCCCCCTTATATTCATGGTTCCTCCTCGTCTATTTCAGATGGACACCCATGTGGAGTTTGTGTCCTCTCACTCACTTGGAATATCTATCGAGCTTGTAGTTTCTCACTTGGTCCAATAAGCTAGATTTCCACTTACCTATTCAATCGACATTGACTATGGAATATGAAAAACTATCTATCTAGATGGATCATAAGGTGGACACTCTATATTCCGAGTAAAACCATTGTTTTTTATTTTTTAGATTCTTTATTTCCTATGTTTGCCAAGATAATTTGTACAATAATACTTCTATGAAATTTTACCAATAATTTTTTTAATAATTTTCATGTTTTTAAATTATATAAATTTATAACATTAAAAAAACTATCAAAATAACCTTAAAACCTATTCTATTTTGTAAAATTTTAAATTACATAACTCAATCATAATTTTTTTTATTTAAAAATCCTATTTAATGAAAAAGAAGAAAAGAATGAATGAATTCTTATATAGTAAGATAAAAGTTGAATAAAACTAATATAATCTAGCTCCCACTAACGAATAAAACCTTTATCAATAATTATAACTAAAAATATAATGTAATACTAGTCGTGGGATCAAATACACCTAACCTTTCGAATGTTTGAATCGTCTCATTAATAGTTTAGTTTTTGCTTGTCACCATCTTTTAGTTTAAAGCGGTAGCTTAAATCGCAAACCACACATTGCTTTGCAAATATGTAGGCAATGTAAAGTATTATTTGTTCATAAGCAAAATTGACACTTAAAATTAATACTATTGTAAAAAAATTGTTTTTAAACAATTTTTTTTTTATATTATCATACGTATAAAGTGTTCTGTTATTTGATTGAGCATAACA
>SNQJ01S0001160.1:10627-23902 GCA_010110895.2 Picea sitchensis | reverse complement strand
CTCTCTCTCTCTCTCTCTCTTAATGAATAGATAAGATGTGTACAATCTCTCAAAGGTGAGAGGTTTAATACACAAATGTTTGATGCTTATGGATGTACGAATGAGATTGTGAGAAAAAAGGCTTCTCTAACCCCATGCAAACATCATAACTTTTCTTTTTGTTTTCTTCAATTTGTGCATACTAATGGCTTCATTTTGTAGGTCTCAAACGAAGCTTGGTAAACACTATTTCCCAATGGGAAAGGGAATGCGACTTGGGTGTAGCTTCCCTTGCATGAGTGGACATGAAACCACCCATAGTACCAACCTTGAATGCCAATGGGTTCGAGGCCCTTTGCTACTTCAACCATAAATTACTCTTGATGGGATTCCTTGTCATTAATACAATGAATGTGGGTGAAAACTCACTTCTGGCCAATTCGTGTGAATTTCAAAGGGAACATTAATGTGGGTGCACATAGATTGCATAGAGGGAATATTGTTAACTTGTGGTGCAAATAATTAAAAAAACCACTTTGTTTAGTTTTTCTTTCTGTTGAAGATGGTGTATTAATTCCATGAGTATGCACCTTTGTGTATTGAACTAATGGCCCTTCTGATGATTACCTGGATAACTATGTGAGTGATTATTAGCTGATAACAATTGGGACGCCTACTTGCATGCCATACAATTCTCAATTATAATATGGAATTACATGTTTCCATTGATCATTCTCCATTGATGTTTATTATGGGTTCCTATTTCTTTATCCTTATGAATTGACCATAACCTTACCTTTATAATGTCTTCCCATTCAACTTTAGAACAAAAATAAGTCTCCACCTTTGTTTGGAAAATTGGAGATATTCATCCATGAGTTCACATTACACTACGATAGTCCCAAGCTTAGTTCAAGGAGTTCCATGATCACCACAAGTCACCCTCTCCATTTTCGGTTGGTGATGATGTTTGTCTCCAATTTTGGATGCAACGACTTAAGTATTGGAAGAATCAGAAACTCCTTCCCCTTTGTTATGGTTCTTACACTATTGTTCAACAAGTGGGTGACAATGGATCTAAATTGCATCCCTAACGAACTTAGGCATCCATAATGCCATCAATTTTTCATAGATTAAACTATATGAGCCATCTTCATTCAGAGGATGAAATCCCTCTCTCTCATCTAGTGCATCATATTCCAGAGTGCCAAAACCCTTGGAACAAGACACCTTGCTATATACTCACACCAAGTATAGTTGTCATAAAAATTACACCTATTGATATCTAGTGGGTAGTGAAGGATAATTAGAATCCACTACTTAGATTCATGTGGAATCATTGCATAGTGACTTTCCTCATCTTGTTAAAAAGGTAGGAAATTTATCACTTAAATAGAGAGGAAAATATATGGACTTTGAGCATGTAGCCTTGAAGGATAACACATAACCTTTGAAGGCACACTCTAATAGCTTAAAAGATGGAAACATGTAACTCAAGAATCTTTAACCACAAGTTATGAAGACAATAAACCATTATATTATAAATATTTATTTCTATACATCATGTAGTTGTACTATAATATTTGTTTGACAATAAATTTTGTTAGATTTGATATTTCATATAATTGACTAAATATTATATAATGAAAAACTTCAACAATATATTTTTGGTGTATAGTTCAACAATTTCTTACAATGTCTCACTAATCTCTTTGCATTATGCATTCACTCACTAAGTGACAACCTGGTGCACCGTCTTTCCCATATCAAAAAGCGCTTGCCAAGTATTTATTGTTGTCATGTTTTGTTAAATTGCATCTCTATTTATTGTTGTCATTTTTGTAAGATTTCATCTCTTAACCATATATGAACAATAAACATAAACAAGAAGATGAAAATAATTATGTTAACTTCAAATTTGAAAACACATCAAAGTGGACATCATATTCATTCACCATAAGGTTTTGTTGAGCAGCTAATCCTAGGTGATTGGATCACTTATGTTGAAAGCTGTTTTGGAAAGTCAGAAAATGCTTTACTTCATCATGTTATAAGTAATTGTTATATGATTTATATATAGATAAAATGCATTGTAACAATATATAATGCTCTAATAATTGCATTAAAGTCAATAGCAATATACTATAAAATGATTTGGTACATTAATTTAAATAATAGTAAATTGTGAAATAGCTTATAACATTGATTTCAATTTTTTTTAATGAAAAACAATTTGATTCTTTAATTTTAAGGATAATACATTGGTTAAAAATCACTTGTATTGATTTAAACAACCACTAAGTAAATGTATCACTATTATTATGCTAAAACTACATTACATATTGGAATAGAATGAGAACAAACCACTTTAAATGAAATGCAAATAGAAATAGTAATAACTTAATGTTAAAAAAAATAAAATGAAAGGCTAAAATAAAATGTTCACTTAAAAAAAAACTACTACCAATTAAATGAACATAATCTACTAAAAACAAATATATAATGTTTATATATTGCCAATTTTTTTTATATAAATATATTATCAAAATCGATTTTAATTTTCTACAAACATATATCTATCCTATATTTACTACAATCAAATCCATAAAAATATAAACCTGTCTTAAATTAACTAAATCAAATCTATAGAAATATAAAAGTTTTTCTGCTTTTTTAAAATATCATCAAATCTATAGAAATATAAAAGTTTTGTTGCTTTTAAAAACTGTAAACCTTTTCACCCTTGATACATAAGTTTGATAGATTTCTGGTTATCCTTAAGATGGATCTAAGGTACTTAATCAAAATGCCAAACTCAAATAATAGATTGTACACCCAACCTTTACATGATAGGATAGATCAATGGATCTATGATAATGCTCAAGTCAAATCGCATATCGTACACCTGGTCTCTGGGAAAACCAAATCTGCATAAATCTTCCTTCTCACCTATTTGTCCGGATCCTCAGCGTTTCAAATCATATGTTACAAGACGCATAATGCTTGGCATGAAATCCGGATTGCCTCTCATATGAAAACTACAGTTATGGACAATAGCCCAATTTGAGAGATTCATGTCGGATTATGCATACAGTGCATTGACACAAGACGCTAAATCCAAGTTAGCAAATCAATCGTTGTTTGCCTTCAATTATCTACAGATAAACAGCAAAAGTAAGACAAGCTGTAACATAAACAGATTATGGAGTAAACAATAACATCGGTTCCCTATCTATGTACCTGACGGTGAAGGGATATTTTCCGTTTAATTTTGTCTACATCCGATTAGGATTTGCGGGATTTGTTGGATCTGGGGATTTGAATGCTTAATTCTGTGAGGTTTTGTAACAAGGTTTTCCAACAAACTGAATTCATTTTTGGATTGAGAAATAAAATTTAAAAAACAAAAAATGGTAAATTCTTGTAAATTGAGGAAAGAGAGAGCGAACAGGTGGAACATTCAGACAAGTGCCCACCCTAATGTGGCTTTAGTTACATATGTTTAAAATATTTAAATGATTTTAGTTATTTATATTTTGGTTAGTTCAAAATATATAAATCATTTTTATATTTATGATTGATTAAAATAATTTTTTTATCATTTTCACATATATTTTTTTATCAATTTTACTTGTCAATTGCTGGAATTATATATCTGGGCAATTTTAGCATTCCAAAGGTTTTTCAAGGTTGTCCTAAATGATATACTTTAAATAATTGAAAATTGTGATTTCATCAACAATTGAATAGTATTATTATGGAATGGTTGTTTTAAATGATAAAAAAATATGTAGAGTATTTAGACTAGGCTTATTTTCTTTTAAAGATGGTAAAATATATTATAAATTAATTGTCAAATGATAATGAAAATGATTATCAATCACCACTATTTATGAATATAAGTTGATTAATTACTTCTATTCAAGAAATAGTATACCACCTTAAAAATATGTTGATGATTCTTGAGAGACTAAACTTTAACTTATGAAAAATATTTCTTAACCTTAAATTACTATTTTAAAAAACTATTCAATATATATATATATGTTTTAATAAAACTAAAACAATTATATAAATCTTTTAATTTTATCTATATATAGGTATGTATATATATGGATTTTAATAAAACCAAAACAATTATGTAAATCAAATCTCCTTAATTTAAATTCCATTCAAAAACAAGTCTATTAAGTTCCATTGAAAAAGAATTGAAAAAAAAGAAAGTCTATTATTCCTTTTTTAAAGTTATCAAACTATAGTATAATTATCAAACTATAGTTATCAAACTATTGTATAACTATAGTCTTAGAAAAACTAAATAAAGAAGTCTAAAAGTTTTAGCAAGAGCATCCTCAGACCAAACTTGAACATACAGTTCTAAAAGAAATTTAACCATTAGAAGGGGGCACTTGGGGAGCTCACATCTCAGAGTTGTCCCCGGAACCCATAGTTGGAGAAGAATGAGTGTGCAACCGACCTCCTTAAGGTAGTGGAACTGATCCACCATGACGTGTGACCTATCACTGAACCATCTTCATTAGCAAAGAATTCTACTCCTCAAAGTCTCCATCTCGTGCTTGAGTTATTTGAAGTCATGTTCCTTGGGAAGCATACCCAAATCCACCATAGTCTTTGTGTGCCAATAGAGCTCTAGAGTTCTATAAAACTTAGAATTTCTAGTTCTGCTACAACCTAGGTCATGAATAATTCCCCCCACCTATTCTTCCACTCCGTCATCTTCTTTCTATTCCCTAACCAACCTAACTTCTTCCTCCAATGCAAGCATGGAGTCACGATCTTGTTATGGAACAAATTGGTGGTAGAACTCCATAGGATCGACAACAACCTTTGTTGTGCTGATCTGGCAAGTTGGAGAGCGTCGAGAGCTACTACCATGATGAATCATGGGAGATTCATAAAGAAAAGGATCAACACACCAGAGCCAAGAGGAATCCAAGAATTGGTCGATAAATAGAATCACCTAGGAGTTAAGAAAGCACTAGAGACCAAGAGCATTGTGATCCTAGAACTGCCTAGTCTAGAAATAGAAATGTTTTCACAATCATAGTACTTTTATCAAGTCCGCGGAGATGACGCTACCCAAAACAAGCATTCCTTTCATTATTTGTGTGTTACAGAGGAGAGGCCACAACCATACAACCCCATTCCCATTACCATTCTAATTCACAATTTGATTATAGTGAGGTGGAGAGATTATGCACAATGTTGGATAAACAACAATTCTCATTCTACACCAAGCTTTGATGCTTGTTGGGAAATTTTAGTTTATCTCATGAATTTGTGCTCAATGTATTGAATAGATTTATAAGGGAGAGGAGGCTCGCATGGAAGTTTTATCCGTTCTTAACCACTTACATAGATGGAGGCTACAACTAGAACACCTTCACTTCAAAGAAGATGGTTGGTTGGCATTTTGAGAAAAACTAGATATGATTGAACCATATCGGAAGTTATACATTGGATGGGCATGAGAGGCTGATCCAATCTTGTAGAAGATCCTTGTCTCACTGACTAGAGACCACACAAAATTGGTTTTTCCAATTGTGAATATTGAAAAAATGTGTCGTCATAGTATCGAACTATTTATTTGGCTTTGCATATTAATATTAAGATTCTTCATCTTCTTTTGTTTTCCACTGTGGGAGAACCTATCAAACTTAATATGTCAACTAGAAGTGGGGATATTCATCACTCGCTCCTATCCATGAATGCATGTTGACTCATCACTGTTATCCAAGGAAAACCACGCCGCCTGGAATAACCCATTAATGGAGTATACGGGGCAGGTTTTCACTCCTGTGAGATACATTAGTGTCTTGGGCTCTTAACATATTTCCTTACATCTGAGGAAGACGAGCTCTTAGACAAGGGTAAACAATTTTAGGGTATATTACTATTATTCTATTAGTATATAATTTAGATGTATGTAAATATCCATCATAATATTTATATAATAATATTCTTCTTATTAATATCATTATTTGTGCTTTCAGTTTTAGTCACAAAAGCATCATATCTAAGTCCACTGCAGACTATGTGAAATTGCTTCTGCAATATATTAATAGTTAAGATTCAGTGTCTTAGTATTATATAGTGTCTAATTATTAATCTTTGTTTTCATTCATGTGTTCTTTGAGTGGGTCTAATGGTTAAGAAATATCTTTTATCCTTGGAGGTTAGAGGTTCAAAACCATAGGAGGTAAAGTTTGTACATACTGAATGATTAATTTTGGTCAACAGTGATGAGGCTCAAAGGGTAGGTGTTCCCCTGACAAGGGGACACTATATGGGAGGGTTTCTGGATGTCTCGACCCCTTGCCAAGTTACAGGTTCCTCTTCCTAATATTGTCTTGTTGGTCACAAAATGCTTAGAATCAAAATAAGATATACAAAATCATTGTTTCTAAAGTCTAGAATTGGGGTTTCTAAAGAGAAAAATCGAGTTTTGAAGGTGTCAATATCAGATTCCAAAAATGCAAAATTGGATTTGATATTTGCATTTTAAAATTTGATTTTGCACTTTTATAATCCAATATCACCGCTTTCATAAATAGATTTTTCTCTTTGAAGATGATACTATAACTTTTGGAATCTCATTTTGCACTTTTCGAATCCAATATTGCCACTTTAGGAATTTGATTCCGCACTTTTGGAATTTGATATTGGTACATTTGGAACTCAAATTTTTTTTTACAAGCCTCAATTTCTCACTTAATTTTCAATCACATTTAATATATATCATTTATAGCTTTTAAATTTGGTTACACATCGTTTACAGGTACTACTAAATTTATCAAACACAATTAAATATAGAAAAAAATTATTAACCATAAAAAAATTTGTCACATATAGAAGGTATTAATAAAAATAAGTAATGTACATTATTTAACAAACTAGTTTTATGTTTTTTACAATATCTCACATCACTAACGCCATTCAAGTGAAACAAGAAAGGTTGCAATTGATCTAACACATATGTTCCCACCATCACAATTATAACATTTTCTAATCACATAGTTCTGTTCATCATTACGAACACATTTTCTTTTGAATCATTGAAATCACTATGTTTCTAGCATCATAATCACCCTTTAAGATCTATCTAACTTTAATAATTTAAAAGCATGAGATATACATGTGGATTCCCAACACCAACATAACCTTTTTTTCGGTGTGGTGTCACAAACATCTTATGTTACTATAACTATAAATTGTTCCTTTTTCAATCTCATTTTGTTAAATAAAAATGGAAAAAACTCATTAACATTTTTTTTTTGTGAGATGTCCATAAAACAACCTCAAATATACTAAGGCGTTGTTCAAAGAATTCTCTAACCCATAGGCATATGAAATAAATCTTTGTATTTGTATCAATGTCTTGATTTTTTGGCAATGCCTTATTTTATAATTGTTCTTTAATGAATTGCATATAACTATTATAACATCTTTTGACACCCTAATATCATTGTATGCTCCTATTTGTCTTTGATCCCTTGCACCTGGATCATCTGCAGCTTAGGCCCACTATGATCCTAGCTTATAAAGCCTTCCTAAAAATCCACATGCTACTCTTTCTAATCAAAGACATGCATACATGCTACTATCATTAAGAAAAGGTGCATGTACCTTTAAAAATCATTAAAAAGTATAAAAAACATAAAAATTATGCACTTTTGAGTGGAGTTTATGGGATAACCACTTTTGTAACTCCATGAATCCTGTAGAAAATGGTCTCAACCATATTAAAATGGTATAAAATATATCTAATGGAAGAAGAAAGGAAGTATTGCTATATAAGAGCTATCATCAAGCATTAAATAGTTAGAGCCATCATATCCCCAAGGCTTTTATGACCACTTGATCTGAATTATGTTCAAAATGAAACGAAAGAAGAGATATTACAATAGAATACTCATGAAAATTTCCAGAAATAGAGAGATACAACAATACATGATTTCTATTAATGAAATAATTGTACAAAGACTATAAAAATATAGAGTGCAAGACTCACTAGAATGGTGGCATCTTTATCTATGAGAAGAGATGTGACTTCTATGCTCATTCGCGAGAAGATGATTACAATGACGCTCTGAAGACCTTTTTATGATAAAAATTAATGCCAAAACCATAGACATCCAAAAACCTAACCCTAGGAGATGAAATGCCAAAAATCATGTGGGCGATGAAATGCCAAAAATCATGTGGGCCTCGTTGGGGTAAGTTAGTACATTAACTTCTCGGGGTCGTAACTTTTGCATACCATGTTCGTTTTAGGAGTGTGATAGCTCGTTGGAAAGGTATTTTCGAGAACTATGCATTATCCCATCAAAATTTGACTCCAACTACAGTTTCACTGTGTAAATCCAATAAAACATTGTTTATATCCCCAAAACATCCATGGAAGTACGAAAAGATGTATTGACATGAAAACTTGAAAAATAAGTCAGTTGGAATAGGTGGGCGACCAACAACATCCACCTGGATGCTGTGTAGGGATTCATAACAACCCCGTAAGTGAAGAACCCACAATTACAAATAATTTTCCCAATTACAGAGAAACGTGATGAACTAAAACTGTCTAGATGAGCCAGTTGGAATATGGAATAGGTGGGTGTCCACCGATATGCACCTATATCAATCTTACCCCCTTAGGAAACAATGTTCTCCATTGCGTTGAGTGTTCGAGGAAGAGGGGAAATAATTTTCTAAATATGAATCTTGGTGCGCTGCGTGCCTTGTTGGAGAAGTTGCGTTTCTTGGTCTATGGAAGGCTGTCACGAACCTGTTGCTAGTGGGTTTGAATCTGGTCCACCAACCTATTGTCTCTAGGAATGACATGGTAGTGTGTAGGCATCATTGTAGGTGAATAAATAATATAGGTTTTTTTTTCCCACAATCTACTTATGTTGGATAGACGTTGTTGAGGCTGTAGTGGTTGTAGTGGCTTTCTGTACATCCTTTGAGCATACTGTGAAGATGATGAATATTGCAGTATGAGAGATTACCTTGCGGCACTATTTTCACATAACAATAGTCGGAACTACCTCTGGTATCTGATAGTGTTGACCTCCCAGAGTAATAATGAAACTATAGGGTCTAGACTCATAAAAAACATGACTTTTCCACATATATGGTTGGCCCAAAACAATATCACACACATCAAGAGGGGTAACATCACACACTACCTCATCCTTCAATGATTGGATGCCATAGGATAGGCGAAAGTGTTGGCTGACACGAAGATCTCATCCCTGGTGAAGCCACCCAATGTTATATGGATGTGGGTGTGGTGTCGTCGATAACCCCAACTGTTTGACAACCTCAGTTGAGATGAGTTTCTTCTGGCTGTCATTATAAAAAATGAAATGCAGTGGGGTCCCCTTAACCTACATCTATGAATGGAAGAATCGCTCCCCCTCTTCAGGATCTATTGGTTCTTCTGGTTGAATTGTTATGGTCGTGAAAGTAGAAGTGGGGTATGAGTTGATGATCTGTCTATTTTCAATATTTTCTAGATCAGATTTTGAATCAGGGTTCAACTCTGTGTCTTTAACCTCGTCCATCAATGATTGTTTCAAGTGACATTCATCGGTGTTGCGCGAGGGGATTTTATGGAAGTCACACCACTTCCCAGTGTCATTATTCATCTTTCCTTTACCCTTCTTGTCATGTGTCTTGGAATAGTTGTATAGAGGTTGTTGGTTAGGGTTGTCCTTGCCAGGATTTGGTTGTTGCAGATTTGTAGACCCGAATTCCCATTTGTTTTGTTGCCTAATTTTTTGCTCGATTTTGACAGCATATCGATAGGCAACTCCCAATGATGAGATGTTTAAGAAATCCATTTTCGTTTGGATGTACCTATGCAGAGCCCCACAGTATTTGAGAACCATATGTCGATTGGAGTCTTTGATACCTAGCTTGGTGCGCAAGGTATGGGAAATATTTGTGAACTCTGACACTGTTTGTATCTTCTCTTGCTGCAGTGTGGTCCATCTTATGCACTGTTCTTCATAGTTATCTACTAGGTAGTATTGTTCCTTGACCACATACAAAAAAAAAATCCCAAGTGGGCTCGACCCCATATATTCTAGATTCCTTTGTGGAACTTTTCTCCCAGTAAGTTCCCCACCAATGTTTGACACGGGGGAGATCCTTTAGGAGTGTGAAGGTGATATTTTCATTGTTGGAAAATTTTTGAACAAAGAAATAAACTTCTAATAGATTTAACCATTTTTCCAAGGAATTTGCATCTATTTGACCTTCAAATATGGGAATATCAAAATTAACTTGTACCTTGAAGGGAGAGGTTCCTCCAAAGTGGATTCTTGATAAATATGTGCCTGTTGATATTAACAGGCGTTGAAGGATGTGGAAAACATTATCCATCATTTTATCCCTCTGTCCCGCGAGAGTTTGCTCAAGAAATAGGTTAATAGAATCTTCTTCTTCACCATTTTTATTTTCCGCTGCCATCGAGGATTTCTTGGGCATGCGAGAGTGATTTTCCTCAAAAGAGACAAGATCAATACCTAACTATATATACTCGGACCACGTCATGGATATGCCCTAAAAAACAATCAAGAGCAGCCTGCTCTTATACCACTGATCCAGATTATGTTCAAAACAAAATGAAAACAAAGATATCACAATGAAATACTCATGAAAATTACTAGAAACAGAGAGATACAACAATACATGATTTCTATTAATGAAAGAATTGTATAGAGACTGTAAAAATACAAAGTGAAAGACTCGCTAGAATGGTGGTAGATTTGTCTCTGAGAAGAGATGTGACGACTACACTCATTCACCAGAAGATGATTACAATGAGGCTTTGAAGGAATTTTTATGATAAACATGAATGCCAAAATCCTAGACATCGAAAAATCTAACCCTAGGAGATGAAACTCCAAAATTCATTTGGGTCGCATTGGGGTTAGTTAGTACATTAACTTCCGAGGGTCATAACTTTTTCATACAATCTCTGTTTTAGGCACGTGATATCTCGTTGGAAGGGTAATTTTGATAACTATGCATTATGTTGTCAAACTTTGACTCCATTTATTGTTTGACTATGGAAAGCCAAGAAAACACTGTTTAGAGCCCCAAAACATCCCTGGAAGTACAAAAATATGTATTGGCATGAAAATTTCCAAAATAATCCAATTGGAATAGGTGGGTGGGCACCAACATCCACTTGGATGCTATGTAGGGATATGGACAAATACATAAGTGAAGAACCCACAATTACAAAGAATTGTCCCCATTATAGAGAAACATGATGAACTGAAAATTGTCCAAATGAGCCAGTTGGAATATGGAACAGGTGGATGGCCACCAATATCCACCTCGATCACCATTGTATCATTGGAAATCCACGTTTCATGCAGTTCCCATCTCCCATTTCATGTGATTAACTCCTAAGACACATTGGTCTTCCTCTTTCTTGCGTAGAGAAGAACACAAGAGGTGAAGCCGTCTTGAGTGTCTAGAGGTTGGAGGAATACAGATAGCGGTTATGGACAATGCCAACAACAAAATTAAGGTGTAAATTCATTGTATTTGTTTTCAATTCTAACAAAATTAAGATCTCTCTTCTTTCCCTCCCCCGATCTTTGAGTTTTATGCATCTAATTGGTCTATTTTCAATCTTTAGTAGTTCTTCTAACCTACTTGAAACAATTAGTTAGGGTATTTATTCATCATTTCTTTCATTTTATGCCATGTTTTTGAGGAAGTTTCTTGGATTTATTATGTGCAAGTTTGCAAATATGGGTAGGATCAACGAGGATTGGAATGAAATAAATCTACCAAGCTCGTCTCCAACTATTTGTTAACCCAAGTGTGTTCTCCTTAACTAATTGGCAGTTAGTTTGATTTGTTGTAAACTAATTTAGGGAAGGAGCATCATTGTTCTCTAAATGTTCGCTCTGTTATGGTGATCCAGGAGGATATTGGTGGCCACCCACCTGTTCCAACTATCTTCTTTTGCCATGTTTTAGTTCAACATGTTCTTCTATACTTCTTTGTAATTGTTGGTTCTAAACTTTTGGGGCTGTCTGGAACCCTACACATCTTCTAGGTGGATACTGGTGGCCTCCCACCTAATTCAAACTACTTATTTTGTATGTTTTCATGTCAACACATCTTGTTGTACTTCTAGGGCTGTTTTGAGGCCCTAAACAGTGTTATTTTGGCTCGCCACAATCAAACTATAGACGGAGTCATATTTTAACGATGTAATGTGTAGTTCTCGAAAATACCTTTCCAATGGGCTATCATGCGCTTAAAACAAAGATCGTATGCAAAAGTTACGACCTCGAGAAGTTAATGTACTAACTTACCCAAACGGGTCTCACATGAATTTTGGTGTTTCATCTCCTAGGGTTAGGTTTTTGGATGTCTAGGGTTTTGGCATTCCTTTTTAACATAAAAAGGCCTTCAGAGCCTTATTGTAATCATCTTCTAGCGAATGAGCATAGCCGTCACATCTCTTCTCAGAGATAAAGTTTCCACCATTCTAGCGAGTCTTGCACTCTGTAGTTTTTACAGTCTCTTTAGAATTCTTTCATTAATAGAAATCAAGTGTTGTTATATTTATATGTTTCTGGCAAGTTTCATGAGTATTTCATTGTAATTTCTCTGCTTTAATTGCATTCCAAACATAATCTGGATCAATGGTATCAGAGCAGGTTTCTCTTGATCATTTTTCGACACATGTCCCATATGAGGTCCGAGTATAGAAGTCAGGTCTCGAGTTTTTATCCTTTGAGGAAAATCACTCTTGCACACCCAGGAAAACCTCGATGGCGGTAGAAAATAAAGACGATAGAGAAAAATATTCTATTACCCTGTTGCTTGAGCATGCTCTCATGCGACATAGGGATGAAATGAAGGAGAATTTTTCACACATTATTCAATGCCTACCGATAGCAACAGGTGCATCTTCATCAAGCAATCATTTTGGAGGAACCTCTCCCTTCAAGGTACAAGTTAAATTTGATATTACCATATTTGAAGGTCAGATAGATGTGGTTGCCCTAGAAAAATGGTTAAATCTATTATAAGGTTATTTCTCTGTTAAACAATTTTCCGATAGGGAAAAGATCACCTTCCCACTCCTAAAGGATCTACCCCATGTCAAAAATTGGTGGGAAACTTTATGGGAGAAAAGTTCCATAGAGGAATTAGGAATCTATGGGGCCGAGCCCACTTGGGATTGTTTTGTGGATGCGGTCAAAGAACAATACTATACTCTTGATAACTATGAAGACC
>SNQJ01S0001160.1:0-10617 GCA_010110895.2 Picea sitchensis | reverse complement strand
TTAGTAGACATACTTCCACTAGAAATAGTTTTAAAGACACCTTTAATTGATATGTAAAATATGTCAAGAAACAATCAGCATGCAAAATTGGAACAATCCAGATTTCAGGATAAGCAGTCACTATTTTGGGTGTAAAATATTTATACAATGTTGGAATGGGGTGATTTCTTCCTTAAACCTAGTGGATAGGTTGTTCACACCAAATGAACATCTTGTTATCAAGGAATTTATGTTGTCATTACCCATACAAAAGGTTAGCGACTAGGGAAAGAGCTTCATGAAAAACTATATAAATCCAACATGTTATGGATACACAAGGCATCTAAGAGGACACCATCATTGTCAAAATTTCCCTTATGAAGAATACATTGGGAACTATGGTAGTGCAAAGACCAGTTTTACTAGCGGTGCATATGGTGGTGATACTGCCAATATGAAATAAATTGTACCCTTTGGATCAAGTCAGAATATCATACATGGAAATAAAGAAGTTAAAGGATGCAACAACAGTTTGAAATAATATCAAAGCGTTAAGAATTATGGTTTCCACTTAACTTTATCAATACCTTTTGAGACTACAGTTGCTTGTAAACTTATAAAACTTGACACGGGAAACAGATCGAAGTGAAACATTTTATCATATGCTTGAAATAAATTATTTAAATTACACAACTTCAACTAAGTTTCTCATTATTTAGACGATGAATAATTCATTTTAAAAGCGTGGTGAAGCTATTTATTTTTTAGGGTCACAAACCAAATAGAAACTTAAAAGACAGCGCATTGAGAAATATTGAAGGACACAATTTGTTTGGATATGATGGCCAAAATTTGATGGATATTATCTACTATGTTACCAGTTTAAAGAAGAAATGATCAAAGTTTCTCAAAGTGAATATTCTAGTAAGGAATCTAGGGGTGGTGTTACTCCCATATGGGGTACCCTTGTCAGGGGAACACCTACCCTTTGAGCCTCATCACATTCGACCAAAATTAATCATTCAATATGTACAAACTTTACCTCCTCTAGTTTTGAACCTGTGACCTTCAAGGAGAAAACATATTTCTTAACCATTAGACCCACTCAAAGTGCACATGAACGAAAACAAAGATTAATAATTAGACACTATATAATAATAAGACACCAAATCTTAACTATTAATAGATTGTAGGACCAATTTCACATAGTCTGCAATGGACTTAGATATGATGCTTTTGTACTAAAACTGAAAGCACAGATAATGATATTAATAAGAAGAATAGTATTGTATAAATATTATGATGGATAAATACATACATATGAATTATATACTAATAGAATATTATTAATATACCCTGAAATTATTTGTGCTTGTCTAAGAGCTCGTCTTCCTCATACATAAGGAAATATGTTAAGAGCCCAAGACACAAATGTATTTCATGGGAGTGAAAGCCTGCCCCTTATGCTCCACTAATGGGTTATTCTAGGCGGTGTGGTTTTCCTTGGATAACAATGATGAGTCAACATGCATTCATGGATAGGAGAGAGTGACGAATATCCCCACTTGTAATTGACATACTAAGTTTGATAGGTTCTCCCACAGTGGAAAAAGGAAGAAAAAGAAGAATCATAATACTAATATGCAAAGCCAAATAAATAGTTGGATACTATGAAGGCACGGTTTTTCAATATTCACAAATGGAAAAACCAATTTTGTGTGGTCTCTAGTCAGTGAGACAAACATATTCTACATAATCATCTCTTTTTGCACTAGCTCTTGTGAACCATTGTTGTTCATCCTATACCTTTGAGGAGGTGGTTCTATGATTTCGAGAGGAATACCATGGGTCCTTTTAAGGGAATGAAGCAGTTGTTTATCCACTTTGGATCAAAGATGAAAAATAATAAAGATGAAAAAAACCTAAGGCCAAGTAAGAAAATAACCATAGAGTAGTGACAACATGCCACTACAAAAGCCCTAAGAGAATGCAACAAACAAACTACTCTTCCAAAGATCATCCCAGCTTGGTTAGGTCCTGAATATGAGATGATGAAGAGTTGTTGAAAGTAACTTCTAGAGACAAGATATGAGATGATTAAGTCCCAATATAGATCAATGAATTAATGAGATATAGTTACTCTAACCTACTCACAATGTTCACCTAAGGTGAATGTACCCTCGAGAATACAAGTCTTTCCAAAGGGACTGAAACAAATATTATACATCTACCTCAGGTACGTAAAGCACTTCCCACTTGTAATCACCCATGATAAATCCTAGGAATGGCCACTAAGGTTACTAATTCACAATTGGTGACCGGGTGGAACAATCATAGGTGGGGATCTCACATATGGGTAGGGAAATAAAGCCTAAATATTCTGAAAAGTGCTATCAACCAAAGGGCATGCCACTTCGGAAACCCACATACACTTAGTAATCCAACAAGCACTAAATAAAACAAAGGAGGGGATATCACCTCCACTTACTCTAATGCCACCTTGTTCTTGACACCTGTGTTAGAGGTGCCTTCTCGGAAAATGATCCTTTCTAGTACTAGATTTACACTCTTTAATCAATTCTAGTTTCAAGTTTCATGGCCTTGGAGAACTTACTCTCCAACTTTATTCCAAGGCCCTATTCCTTAGACTCATGTTGGTTTTTCCATGAATAAATAGTCTAGTGTATTTTAGTTAAGTGTTAATTTAAAGTATCTATTGATTACTCAAGGTAACATAAATGCAACTGATGTTGTTTTAAGACTCTAGCAAAAATAAACTTATAGGAATATTGGCAAATTCAAATGTTCACGGATTCTTCAATGAATTCAATTAAAGCATAAAAAAATTGAAACAATATTTTGATGCAATATGAAAACTTCCCAATGAAATTTGTTTTCTTTTCATGTAGAGACTTATAATAATCAAACCCTACTTAACAAAAAAAATGAAAGAAAATGTAAATAAAGAGACTACGTTCAAATGCACAAATAATAGGAAAAATAAAAACACATAGAATCCTCTTATTATTCTTTTTTTATGATGAATACTAAGATGCAATCAATAAAAAGAATATCAATTGTAAACCTACTTCAGGAAGACATATAAATCCAAAAAAACAAAGAGAGTACAAAAAAAAGGAACAAGAAAATAAGGCCAAAAAGGGGAAAAAAATTCCACTCAAGAAGCACACATGCCTTCCTCAAGGACAACAAGCATGCACACATGATTTTACCAAGGACAACTCATCTGTGTATGTTATGTGACCATAATAAACAAACCACATGTGTAGACAATTATGAGTATAAAATCATAGAGAATCTCTCATATCATCCTTACATGATGGTCTACAAGATTGAAAATAGACAATAGACTGGAAAAACAAAACTGCAAAGGATCCTATACTAGGCCTAAAAGGAAACCAAACAAACCCTATAGAGGATAACTAAAAAAATTATCCCTGGTGGAGTTGTTAATTGTGTTGTAGATAAATTCTATCTATCATATGGCTAGGACTAACCATATGATCTGGATGATGTTTGGAACAAAATGAAAGAAGAGAAATTACAATGAAATACTCATGAAACTTGTCAGAAACAAAGAAATACAAAAATACTTTATTTCTATTAATGAAAGAATTGTAAAGAGACTGTAAAAAATACAAAGTGCAAGACTCGCTAGAATGGTGGCAACTTTATCTCTAAGAAGATATGTGATGTCTACATTCATTCGCTAGAAGATGATTACAATGAGGCTCTGAAGGAGTTTTTATGTTAAACAGAAATGCCAAAACCCTGGACATCCAAAAACCTAACCCTAGAAGATGAAATGCCAAAAGTCATGTGGGCCTCGTTTGGGTAAGTTAGTATATTAAATTCCTGGGGTCATAACGTTTGCATATGATCTTCATTTTAGGTGTGTGATAGCCCGTTGGAAAGGTATTTTCGATAACTACACATTACACCATCAAACTCTGACTATGTCTATAGTTTGACTCTGGCAAGCCAAAATAACACTATTTAGGGACCCAAAACAACCCTGGAAGTACAACAAGATGTGTTGACATGAAAACATACAAAATGAACCATTTGGATTAGGTGGGAGGAACCAGTATCCACCTGGAAGATGTGTAGGGCTCTAGACAAACCCAAAAGTGTAGAACCCATAATTAAAAAGAAGTACAGAAGAACGTGATGAACTAAAAACTAGGAAAAGGAGCCAGCTGGAACAAGTGGGTGACCACCAATATCCACCTCGATCAATCCTCCTCCCTTAGGAAGCAATGGCCTCCATTGCATTGAGTGCCTAGGGAAGAGGGGAAAGCATGTTCTGAATCTGAATCTTGGTGAGATTTATGCTTTGTTGGAGAAGTTGTGTTGCTTGGTCTGTGGAAGACTGTCACAAACTGGTTGTTGGCGGGGTTGAATATGCTCCACCAATATGTTGTCTCTGGGTTTGATGAGGCATTGTGTAGGCACCATTGTAGGTGAAGAAAAAATATGTTTTTTCTCTTTGACAATATTTTTTTGTTGGATAGAAGGTGTTGAGGTTGCAGTGGTTCTAGTGGTATTATGTTCATCCTTTGAACAGACTATGCAGAGGATGAATTTTGCAGTATAAGAGATTACCATGTGGCACTGTTTTCGTGGAGCAGTAGTTGGAACTACCTATGGTATCCGATAGAGCTCACCTCTGAGAGTAACAATGACACTACGATGTCTAAACTCATATACATCATGACGTCTTCAAATATATAGTTGGCCCAAAACCACATCACAAACATCAAGAGGGGAAACATCTCAGACAACCTCATCCTTGAAGGGTTGGATGCCATAGGACGGGAGAAACTATTGGATGACATGGAGATATCATCCCTGGTGAAGCCACCTTATGTTGTAAGGATGTGAGTGTGTTGTTGTCGACAACCCTAACTATTTGATGACCTTAGCTAAGATGAGGTTCTTCTAGATTTCGTTATCAACATTGAAATGCAATAGGGTCCCCTTCACCCACATCTGTGAATGGAAGAGGCGCTCCCCCTCTTCAAGACCTACTAATTATTTTGGTTGAAACTTGAATTGTTGTAGTTGAGATAGTGGAAGTGGGGTCTGTGTCGATGATTTTTCTATTTTCAATATTTTTTGGATCAGATTTTGAATAAGGGTTCGACTATGTGTCTTTGACCTCGGGCACCAATGAATTTTTCAAACAACATTCATAGGTGTTGTGACATGGGATTTTGTGGAAGTCACACCATTTCCCAATGTCATTCTTTGTCTTCCCTTTACCTTTTTTTTCTTGTGTCTTGGACTAGTTGTCTAGGCATTGTTGGTTAGGGTCATCTTTATTGTTCTTTGGTTGTTGCAGATTTGCAGACCTGAATTCCCTTTTGTTCTAGTGCCTAAATTTCTTCTCAATTTTGATAACATATCAATAGGCAGCTCCCAATGATAAGATGTTTAGGAAATCCATTTCAGTTTGGATTTACCTATGCAAATCCCCACAATATTTTAGAACTAGATGCCTCTCGGAGTCCTTGATACCCAGATTGGTGTGCAAGGTATGGAAAGTATTCGTGAACTCCGACATTGTTTGTCTCTTCTCTTGTTGTAGTGTGGTCCATCTCATGTACCGGTCTTCATAGTTATCAAGAGTATAGTATTGTTCTTTGACCGCATCCACAAAACAATCCCAAGTGGGCTCGGCCCCATAGATTCCTAATTCCTCTATGGAACTTTTCTCCCATAAAGTTTCCCACCAATTTTTGACATGGGGTAGATCCTTTAGGAGTGGGAAGGTGATCTTTTCCCTATCGGAAAATTGTTTAACAGAGAAATAACCTTATAATAGATTTAACCATTTTTCTAGGGCAACCACATCTATCTGACCTTCAAATATGGTAATATCAAATTTAACTTGTACCTTGAAGGGAGAGGTTCCTCCAAAATGATTGCTTGATGAAGATGCACCTGTTGCTATCGGTAGGCATTGAATAATGTGTGAAAAATTCTCCTTCATTTCATCCCTATGTCGCATGAGAGCATGCTCAAGCAACAGGGTAATAGAATATTTTTCTCTATCGTCTTTATTTTCTACCGCCATCGAGGTTTTCCTGGGTGTGCAAGAGTGATTTTCCTCAAAGGATAAAAACTCGAGACCTGACTTCTATACTCGGACCTCATATGGGACATGTGTCGAAAAATGATCAAGAGAAACCTGCTCTGATACCATTGATCCAGATTATGTTTGGAATGCAATTAAAGCAGAGAAATTACAATGAAATACTCATGAAACTTGCCAGAAACATATAAATATAACAACACTTGATTTCTATTAATGAAAGAATTCTAAAGAGACTGTAAAAACTACAGAGTGCAAGACTCGCTAGAATGGTGGAAACTTTATCTCTGAGAAGAGATGTGACGGCTATGCTCATTCGCTAGAAGATGATTACAATAAGGCTCTGAAGGCCTTTTTATGTTAAAAAGGAATGCCAAAACCCTAGACATCCAAAAACCTAACCCTAGGAGATGAAACACCAAAATTCATGTGAGACCCGTTTGGGTAAGTTAGTACATTAACTTCTCGAGGTCGTAACTTTTGCATACGATCTTTGTTTTAAGCGCATGATAGCCCATTGGAAAGGTATTTTCGAGAACTACACATTACATCGTTAAAATATGACTCCGTCTATAGTTTGATTGTGGCGAGCCAAAATAACACTGTTTAGGGCCTCAAAACAGCCCTAGAAGTACAACAAGATGTGTTGACATGAAAACATACAAAATAAGTAGTTTGAATTAGGTGGGAGGCCACCAGTATCCACCTAGAAGATGTGTAGGGTTCCAGACAGCCCCAAAAGTTTAGAACCAACAATTACAAAGAAGTATAGAAGAACATGTTGAACTAAAACATGGCAAAAGAAGATAGTTGGAACAGGTGGGTGGCCACCAATATCCTCCTGGATCACCATAACAGAGCGAACATTTAGAGAACAATGATGCTCCTTCCCTAAATTAGTTTACAACAAATCAAACTAACTGCCAATTAGTTAAGGAGAACACACTTGGGTTAACAAATAGTTGGAGACGAGCTTGGTAGATTTATTTCATTCCAATCCTCGTTGATCCTACCCATATTTGCAAACTTGCACATAATAAATCCAAGAAACTTCCTCAAAAACATGGCATAAAATGAAAGAAATGATGAATAAATACCCTAACTAATTGTTTCAAGTAGGTTAGAAGAACTACTAAAGATTGAAAATAGACCAATTAGATGCATAAAACTCAAAGATCGGGGGAGGGAAAGAAGAGAGATCTTAATTTTGTTAGAATTGAAAACAAATACAATGAATTTACACCTTAATTTTGTTGTTGGCATTGTCCATAACCGCTATCTGTATTCCTCCAACCTCTAGACACTCAAGACGGCTTCACCTCTTGTGTTCTTCTCTACGCAAGAAAGAGGAAGACCAATGTGTCTTAGGAGTTAATCACATGAAATGGGAGATGGGAACTGCATGAAACGTGGATTTCCAATGATACAATGGTGATCGAGGTGGATATTGGTGGCCATCCACCTGTTCCATATTCCAACTGGCTCATTTGGACAATTTTCAGTTCATCATGTTTCTCTATAATGGGGACAATTCTTTGTAATTGTGGGTTCTTCACTTATGTATTTGTCCATATCCCTACATAGCATCCAAGTGGATGTTGGTGCCCACCCACCTATTCCAATTGGATTATTTTGGAAATTTTCATGCCAATACATATTTTTGTACTTCCAGGGATGTTTTGGGGCTCTAAACAGTGTTTTCTTGGCTTTCCATAGTCAAACAATAAATGGAGTCAAAGTTTGACAACATAATGCATAGTTATCAAAATTACCCTTCCAACGAGATATCACGTGCCTAAAACAGAGATTGTATGAAAAAGTTATGACCCTCGGAAGTTAATGTACTAACTAACCCCAATGCGACCCAAATGAATTTTGGAGTTTCATCTCCTAGGGTTAGATTTTTCGATGTCTAGGATTTTGGCATTCATGTTTATCATAAAAATTCCTTCAAAGCCTCATTGTAATCATCTTCTGGTGAATGAGTGTAGTCGTCACATCTCTTCTCAGAGACAAATCTACCACCATTCTAGCGAGTCTTTCACTTTGTATTTTTACAGTCTCTATACAATTCTTTCATTAATAGAAATCATGTATTGTTGTATCTCTCTGTTTCTAGTAATTTTCATGAGTATTTCATTGTGATATCTTTGTTTTCATTTTGTTTTGAACATAATCTGGATCAGTGGTATAAGAGCAGGCTGCTCTTGATTGTTTTTTAGGGCATATCCATGACGTGGTCCGAGTATATATAGTTAGGTATTGATCTTGTCTCTTTTGAGGAAAATCACTCTCGCATGCCCAAGAAATCCTCGATGGCAGCGGAAAATAAAAATGGTGAAGAAGAAGATTCTATTAACCTATTTCTTGAGCAAACTCTCGCGGGACAGAGGGATAAAATGATGGATAATGTTTTCCACATCCTTCAACGCCTGTTAATATCAACAGGCACATATTTATCAAGAATCCACTTTGGAGGAACCTCTCCCTTCAAGGTACAAGTTAATTTTGATATTCCCATATTTGAAGGTCAAATAGATGCAAATTCCTTGGAAAAATGGTTAAATCTATTAGAAGTTTATTTCTTTGTTCAAAAATTTTCCAACAATGAAAATATCACCTTCACACTCCTAAAGGATCTCCCCCGTGTCAAACATTGGTGGGGAACTTACTGGGAGAAAAGTTCCACAAAGGAATCTAGAATATATGGGGTCGAGCCCACTTGGGATTTTTTTTTTGTATGTGGTCAAGGAACAATACTACCTAGTAGATAACTATGAAGAACAGTGCATAAGATGGACCACACTGCAGCAAGAGAAGATACAAACAGTGTCAGAGTTCACAAATATTTCCCATACCTTGCGCACCAAGCTAGGTATCAAAGACTCCAATCGACATATGGTTCTCAAATACTGTGGGGCTCTGCATAGGTACATCCAAACGAAAATGGATTTCTTAAACATCTCATCATTGGGAGTTGCCTATCGATATGCTGTCAAAATCGAGCAAAAAATTAGGCAACAAAACAAATGGGAATTCGGGTCTACAAATCTGCAACAACCAAATCCTGGCAAGGACAACCCTAACCAACAACCTCTATACAACTATTCCAAGACACATGACAAGAAGGGTAAAGGAAAGATGAATAATGACACTGGGAAGTGGTGTGACTTCCATAAAATCCCCTCGCGCAACACCGATGAATGTCACTTGAAACAATCATTGATGGACGAGGTTAAAGACACAGAGTTGAACCCTGATTCAAAATCTGATCTAGAAAATATTGAAAATAGACAGATCATCAACTCATACCCCACTTCTACTTTCACGACCATAACAATTCAACCAGAAGAACCAATAGATCCTGAAGAGGGGGAGCGATTCTTCCATTCATAGATGTAGGTTAAGGGGACCCCACTGCATTTCATTTTTTATAATGACAGCCAGAAGAAACTCATCTCAACTGAGGTTGTCAAACAGTTGGGGTTATCGACGACACCACACCCACATCCATATAACATTGGGTGGCTTCACCAGGGATGAGATCTTCGTGTCAGCCAACACTTTCGCCTATCCTATGGCATCCAATCATTGAAGGATGAGGTAGTGTGTGATGTTACCCCTCTTGATGTGTGTGATATTGTTTTGGGCCAACCATATATGTGGAAAAGTCATGTTTTTTATGAGTCTAGACCCTATAGTTTCATTATTACTCTGGGAGGTCAACACTATCAGATACCAGAGGTAGTTCCGACTATTGTTATGTGAAAATAGTGCCGCAAGGTAATCTCTCATACTGCAATATTCATCATCTTCACAGTATGCTCAAAGGATGTACAGAAAGCCACTACAACCACTACAGCCTCAACAACGTCTATCCAACATAAGTAGATTGTGGGAAAAAAAAACCTATATTATTTATTCACCTACAATGATGCCTACACACTACCATGTCATTCCTAGAGACAATAGGTTGGTGGACCAGATTCAAACCCACTAGCAACAGGTTCGTGACAGCCTTCCATAGACCAAGAAACGCAACTTCTCCAACAAGGCACGCAGCGCACCAAGATTCATATTTAGAAAATTATTTCCCCTCTTCCTCGAACACTCAACGCAATGGAGAACATTGTTTCCTAAGGGGGTAAGATTGATATAGGTGCATATCGGTGGACACCCACCTATTCCATATTCCAACTGGCTCATCTAGACAGTTTTAGTTCATCACGTTTCTCTGTAATTGGGAAAATTATTTGTAATTGTGGGTTCTTCACTTACGGGGTTGTTATGAATCCCTACACAGCATCCAGGTGGATGTTGTTGGTCGCCCACCTATTCCAACTGACTTATTTTTCAAGTTTTCATGTCAATACATCTTTTCGTACTTCCATGGATGTTTTGGGGATATAAACAATGTTTTATTGGATTTACACAGTGAAACTGTAGTTGGAGTCAAATTTTGATGGGATAATGCATAGTTCTCGAAAATACCTTTCCAACGAGCTATCACACTCCTAAAA
>SNQJ01S0001159.1:256499-277253 GCA_010110895.2 Picea sitchensis | reverse complement strand
TGCCTGCATCTTCACGAGTACACCCAGTTTTCCATGTTTCATGCTTAAAGAAGGTTATAGGTGACAAGATCCCAGTTCAAACTATATTGCCAGAACTTGATGAGGAAGGAAAAATCATATTGGAACCTGAAGCCATCACTGACGCAAGAATTCGCCAACTGAGGAATAGATCCATTTCAGAGTATCTCATTAAATGGAGGAAACTACCGGCTGAAGATTCCAATTGGGAAGATGAGTCTTTTGTAAAGAAGCATCCATAGTTACTCAAGCGTTGAGGACAACACTTGTCTCAAGGGGAGGGGCATGTTAAGCCCTAATATTGGCTCATTACCCCTTAATTGGGGCATATTATATTAGTAATGTTATTTTTTTAATGTCGGCTTCGGGCCATTAGTTGTAATTATACCTCCTAGTCTCCTATATACCAAGGAGACATTTTCATTTTGAATCATCTTGTACTTGAACATTTAAGTGGGGTAAAAGGAGGTTGCCCCTCGAAGAGGCTTATTATCTGAAATTATCTCTTTTTCAAGGCGTTGAGTACTTTTTCTAAGGTTTTTCTATGCTATATTGATATTTGGTTCTTAACGAGGAACATCATAAAAAACTATGTTACTCTTGACCTAGAACTTGTTATTATAGTATGTGCATTAACGATGTAGGAACACTACTTGGTGGGTAGAACATTCATACTAATGATAGATTGTAATGGCTTGAAGTAGTTATTCAACCAACCAAACTCGATTGTTGACCGAGCAAGATTGTTGGAATTTCTCTATGATTTTAACTTTGAAATTAAACACATAGAAGGGAAAGAAAATAGGGTTGTAGACCCACTTAATAGGAAAGTGCATGTGACCCAACTATCATTATTTGAGAGTTTGATTTGAATAAAATAGTGATAGAGTCCCTTGCTAGAGATAAGCATTACATCCAAGTGAGAGATGGACTGCAACTAGAGAAAACAAATGATGAACAAGGTTGTCAACAAAGCAATGATGGATTTCTTATTTACAAAAATAAAATGTATGTTACAAACTCAACATAGTTGAGAACAATTATCATAGAGGAATTCCACAAGAGACCATATTATGGCCATATAAGCCACTAGAAAATGAATATTGAAGCAAGGAAGAAATAATTTTGGCCCAAAATGAAAAGGAATGTTTTCAAATACATTGTTAGATTCATGGAATGTTAGCAATTCAAGATTGGGCATCAACACTTAACACGTTTGCCATAGCCTTTGCCACTTTCACAATGGAAATGAGAGATAATAACAATGGATTTCATTATTGGACTCCCAAAGACAACAAAGCAACATGATTCCAGTGTGGTTGTAGTTAATAAATTGACTAATGTGACTCATTCTCTTCCCATGAAGTCTACTCGTGGTTGTAACCTATAAATTAACCAGGGCAACTCATTTTATTCTCATGGAGTCTACTCATAAAGTAGCAAACATTGTGAAAATATCCAGGATATAAAATTTTGGGTTGCATGGAGTGCTTGTGACACATGTTTCAAACAAGGACATAAAGTTTACTTTGAATTTTTTGAAGAGTCTTTTTGAAGGCTTATGAACCAAGCTAAATTCCAGTATTACTTACCACCTGAAAACATATGAGTAGACCAAAAGAGTGAATCAAGTGATTGAAGACATGCTTCACATGTCTGTGATGGATAAAACTTTCAAGTGGGAAGATTTTTTACCCCTTGTGTATTTTGTACATAACAACGGGCATCATGCTAGCAAGTTAAGATTGGGCATCAACACTTAGCACATTTTTTATGGCCTTTGCCACTTTCATAATGGAAATGAGAGGTAATAACAATGGATTTCATTATCGGATTCCCAAAGACAACAAAGCAACATGATTCCATCGTGGATGTAGTTGATAAATTGACTAATACGACTCATTTTATTCCCATGAAGTCTACTTATGGTTGAACCTGATAAATTAACCAGGGAACTCATTTTATTCCCATGTAGTCTATTCATAAAGTAGCAAACATTGTGAAAATATTAAGGATATTCAATTTTGGGTTGCATGGAGTGCTTGTGATAGTTGTTTCAAACAAGGACATAAAGTTTACTTTGAATTTTTGGAAGTGTCTTTTTGAAGGCTTAGGAACCAAGTTGGATTTCAATATTACTTACCACCTGCAAACATATGGGTAGACCAAAAGAGTGAATCAAGTGATTGAAGACATGCTTCGCATGTTTGTGATGGATAAAACTTTCAAGTGGGAAGATTTTTTACCCTTTGTGGACTTTGTATATAACAATGTGCATCATGCTTCATTCAAAATGAGTCCCTTTGAAGCTTTATATGGTGGGAGATGTAGTTCTCAAATAAGTTGGGATAACCTAGTGAACATAATTGTACTTGGGCCATACATGCTCAAGGAAATGGAGTAAGAAGTTGTTAGGGTCCAACAAAATTTGAAGGAAACACAAGACAAGGAGAAAAGTTATGCAGATAATAACAAGGTATTCAAAGAATTCAAAGTTGGGAATCATATATTCCTTGGAGTGAAGTCAAGGAAGAACTCTTTGAAGCTTGGAAGTTGCACCAAGTTGGATCCTTTATTTAGTGGGCCATTCGAAATCCTTGATAGGATAAGGCCAATTGCATACATACTTACATTGATCGCTAACATTAGAGCTCACAATGTTTTCCATGTTTCATTGCTTGAGAAATATGTACATGGTCCTAACCATGTGATTGATTGTTCCAAATAGAGCCACTACACATCTTTGACATGAAATTAACGTTGCTCCAGAATTGAGTCACTAGACAGGTAAAGGTGCAATGGAAGCACTTTGGTCTCAATGATGTTACATGAGAGTTGGAGGTTGCGATGAAAGAGGCATACCCATTTTTGTTATGATCTCAAGTTATACCAAAGTCGATGTTATTCCAGGGGGTAGGAGAATATAATACCTCGATTTTGACCATTTGAATGTATTACATCTAATACATGTAAATTGTAAATAGGGGTTTATAATGATGGGAGTTGAGCCATATGAGCTTAAATAAATGAGCCCATGTGTAAACGATGTAAATATCCTGCATAGATTCCTAGTGTGGAGCTCAAGCCCAAGACTTGATTAGTGGATGGCTAAGCATGTATTTGTGGTAATTATGTTTTCTATGTACCTTGTGGTAGACCTTCCATGGTATGCTCAATATCAATAATATTATTTGAAAAATAATATAAGGGCACAATATTGGTACATAGAGCATGGGAGGGACTATGGGTCCGCAAAAGGAAAATAGGAAAGTGGGGGCAAGTGGGGGGGATAAATAATCTTATTTTACCTAAGAGATCCTACCTTTTTTTATCATGTGTGTTATCTAAATATAGACCACCATCTTTGACTTAGAAGCCAATCATTGAATGCATATGGTGGTTGGTGAGGAAGTCTACATCACATAGTTATGAAGGCATGGGGGTTGGGTGTACTCATCATGAAGAAGTGTAAGAGATCCCATCCTCGTGGAAATTTGAACCTCCTCCATTCCCATGCACTCTCTTCTCTTTTTAATTCAAATTGTCTCACTCATGTTGACCATTCTCATGCTCAGTCACCATTGAAAATTTGAAAATTGCATCCTTGTGCTTTAAACTAATATATAAACCTACAAATGACTAAATCTAGCTATGGGAGAGTAATTTGTGGGCCCGAGAAGAGAGATGGATGGTTGTATAAAATCACAAAGGTTGGATTCTTTAGAAAACCTCCCTTTCCCCTATTGATTATTGCTTATCAGGTGTCTTAGAGCCAAGGTACAATTTTTCTAGGTTATTCCAGAAGGGGAAAAACATAATGGGTTCTTATTTCCTACATTGAGAGCACTATAAGGGAGGATAATCCTAAGGGACTATTGAGTAGATAAGGGAGATGTCTTCCTTGTGTTGTATGGATAGTGGATGAGAATGCCATGGCTATGATGGTAGGATGGCTATCTGGAATGTTTAGTTGTGAACATATTGGTTGAGCTCGAGAGTAATTTAGTTGCGTGAGTGACCTGTGCGTTTGTGACCAATTTCCTCTGCCTCGAGGGCCTCATAGCTTGGCTTAGGGGTGGCATCTATAGTGGATGCCTATGGTTCAGTAGAAAAATTATCTCATGCAAGAAGTTTCTTGGACCATCTTGGTGAAAGGATAAGTGTTCCATCTTTGTTCTTCATTCCTTGTTTATAACTTTGTAATGAAGTTTATTCTTTGCTCATGAGTGAAATTTGAAATTGAATCCCTATTTTGAATGATCTTATGCATGCTTATTTCTACTGCATTATTTAATTTTATGCATGTGTGAATTCCAATAGTTTTAGAGTTTAATGGATTCAAATTTGTGTTGAGTATTTTGAATCTAGGTAGCGTACTTGTTTTGTGGGTCAGGTAATCCTTCAAAGGGGACATGGCATAGACTTATCCCTAGTAAGGAAAATGGAAGTTAACATCCTTTATTTTTTAAGGACATTACCATTAAATAGGACCAACTTACATTGAGGCCTCTTCCTTCCTCCACCCCTTTACAAGTTGAGGTCATGGTTAAGAGCCACATTGTTCATCAATGTCTTATGGATGAATGATCCCCTTCTAGTGTCGTGTCCTTGATTGTTTGAAGACATTTTAATTCTCCCACCCTTGTCCCACCAACGAGTAGATTTCATTCCCTTGATGTTAGACCAACTAAATCAATGGGAATTTGGCCTAATATTCTTGCCGTGTTAGGTGGTAACACTGTTTTAGTCAATGTTTGTGGTGGTTTGTGCTCCTGTTAATTTTAACTTGGTCCTTGGGTGTGACTATATGTATGCCATGGAAGTCATGGAATGTTCACTTTTTTGTGTGATGTTGTTTCCACACAAAGAATGTGTTGTCATCATTCATTGGTGCTCGTACCCTAGTCCCCAACCACATTTGACCCAAGGCAATGTATGGCCTTCAATGCTTCATTCATAGTATATTCCTACTAGTTGGTTGGAGAAACCTCCTTCGAAAATGTCTCGTATGATCACTGGTGACATTTGTGCAATCTACACTCACATTGATCATGAGGCTTTTGAACATCTAACTATATTAGAGTCAGAGATTGATATTTTACTTTCACACTTGTGTGTAATAGAGCCATTTTATCCCCCTATGTGCGTCAATGCTCATTTCTCTTCAACCATGACCTTCCATGATGATGAAGAATTATTAGATAACATTACTACTTTGCATGTTCCTTGGAATGACCTCTAATTTTTTCTCTTAGAGACTTGCATCTCGGGCCTATTTTCTCAACTTGCATACCCTTTGACTACATTTTCTATGTCAATATCATTGTTTCCTTGCGACTAGCACCACCTCTTGCACTTGATGAGGATACAATGGACCATGCTTGTTGTTGGGTATTCTACCCTACGGACTAATAAGCTAGGGCTCTAAACTTATACGCAGAAAATGACCCTTTAGACTTAACTTTTGACCTTCTACCCGAATCTGAAACCTCTTTCTTCACATGCATACAAGAGAAGAATAAACACCCGAATCTCTGGTAAACCTCTTTCACATGGCATAAGAGAAGAATTAAACCAACCTTTTTCTGACGGCTGAAGTAGATCCGCTTGAATTTTCTTTGTCCTTTTGTCACCGCATTCCTTCCACAAATCTTCCTTCAATCAAACAATACTATGCATGCATGCTAATGATCTACTATAGGGCCAGAGATAAAAACATAAATCAAACATCATGTATGAGATCCATGTATGGATGGGCATCTCTTTCATTACTTCAATACAAATCAATTCTTTACAATGATTTCGAGGTCTACCGCTCCAATTATTCCTCGATCCGCTCTTCCTCTTCTTTTTGTCCTCCAACCGCTGCTTCTCGAGTTTCTCCTAAAGCTTTTATGCGCGTGCTAAAGGGTTTGGACAGAACTGGCTTGGGAATTTGGCAGGGTTCCTTTACTATATTTTTCCTTTTTCAAATGGTACCCCTACCCCTCCCTTTATAGGCTAGGAAGAGCTAGGTTTTAGTCAACTCTCGGCCATGCATGCATGGAGAGTTTTCCGCTTAACCTAATAAAAGCCCCGAACTTCGCGAACCCCCGGGATGGCAGAATGAGTTAGGTACTCGCTAATGCTTTGAAGCTAGCTCACTGACACCACAGCCGAGGACGTTGAAAGGGATGCCCTACCAAAGGAGAAGTTAGGGCTGCAAGCCGCTTGATTTTGGAGTGGTTTTTGAGGAGTTATCAAAGATGTGGCTTTTAGCTAGGAAGAGGCATGAGTTGGTCGGATGCCGGTAAAACTGTATGGTGCATTTTAGGGTTATAACGATGCCCCCTAATGTGGAGGCCGAAGAGCATCTGATGGCGTAAATACATTACCAATTCTTTTACCAACTGCATCGACACGCTGAATAAGTGAGCCCAGAATCAGGAATCGGGAAGTGTCGCTTGCAAAAATATCGTACCTCACCGAAGCGGCATACCCATGCTCTGATAAAATAAAACGAGTATTACCAATCAAATACAATCAGATCCATGTTATATAATTATAAAGAGTAGTCATAACAATACACGCCGAGCTACATCTCGAATTCGGAAAGATATACAAAGAAAGCATCCATCTCTCGTATCGATTTGGCCCGATGGTCGCTGTTTTGTGCCCGAAGCGACAACTTCAAAATCTTCTAAACTCGTAGGAGTGTAATATGAGCGTATTTAACGCATCTACCTGCAGGTCTCTACTACCGCTTTCCGGACTTTGATAATCTTTGATGATCGGACTAAAGGCTTAAAGGATTCAACGTTAATTTGATTGACGCTTAGGATGCCTGGCATAAAGCGACAAGAGACATATACGTGAGTACGACTCAGATAAGTAACCAACTTCCCTTGGACAAATAGCAAGACAAGTGATACACCAAAAGGGCATATCCGGTTAATCATAAGTCTACGGGCTGTGAGGCAACGCGAAACCTCCATATGTAACCGGAAGAGTAACCAAACTATGGAGGACAACTCCTAACGAAAGCAAAGTTTTCCTACGTACTAAACCTATAGTCCTGATGCATCAAAACGACGATGTGCTTTTATCCATAGCTAATTATTAATGTCGCCACCAAGAAAATACTTTTCCCAACTTTTGGGGTATATTTGATTTTTTTTGTTCTTTTTGGTGATTGAAAGAATAAAAGAATATTACGCTACAAGGGAGGAACGAGTATCTAAACATACAAGTTCAAGGCATGAAGACAAGACTGATGTTCTAGGAAATGATACTCGAAAATCCTCCAAAGGGCAAAAGGTGTTAAAACGCCAGACGCGAACCGTTACTAAGCCGCGAGGGTAAAGATGCAATCATGCTGATAGGAATACTACTAATGGTAACAGTCCTTCGATGTAAGTTTAACGAAAATTAAAGTAGGAACTCGATGATTTTTCGTGTTTAGAGAGTCTCAAAAACACTAAAAGAAACTCCATTGGGGTAAATTTTTCGTCAATAGTCTAGTAGGTTCAAAAGGGATAAACTAGCACCAACTAGACGCCAATTCAAAACCATTTTAACTTAGTGGCTACATAAGATCACTCGGCTATTTTTTCAATTTTAAGGGAGTCTGAAAAGTTTAATCCAGGACTCCGCCGTAGTCTTCTTGACCGCTTAACGAGTGTGAAAGAATAAGGTCACTCTACAATCTTTTTCAATTTTAGAGTCTCAAAAGGGCTTAACCATGGACCCGGGGTTTTTCGAGATTTAGTCCTCGCCCTAAAAGGAATTAAAATTATACCAGGATACTTTTCTAAAGAATGGAAATTCAACAGAGCATTCCTTTATTCGCATGCCGACCGGTCCCTGACCAAAAGGGTAAAATCACCGCTGACGTATCGACTTCAAATTTCAGCCAATGAGCGCATAACAAGATCGCCGAAATCTTTTCATTTTAAAGGGTCTGAAAAGAGCTTAAAAGGAGACCTCGCTAAGGAATGTTCTTCCGATCGCTTTAACGAGTGTGAAGAACAAGATCACTCGGCAATCTTTCATCTTTAAGGAGTCTAAAAGGGCTTAAAGAAGACCCATTATATTATCGCTGTTAATCCTGACTTAGGATCGAAAAGCATAAATACAACCTCGCCGGATGTTTCTTTTGGACCTAAAAGGGAGCTTGAAGATCAACAGCAGCCCATGATCACACTTGTAATAATGCCGTATCGCCAGTGGAAAGGCAAGACTAAGTCTAACGAATCTATGTCGGTATATAATCCGAGCCCGAGAATTAAAGGTGAATCCAACTTCAGCGGAAGTCGATCCGAGTAACCGGCTGCTGCACTATAGAGTAACGCTTATCAGCCGGCCGACAAGGCTTAAGACAGTTCGCATGCTCCCGCCGTGATCCATCCGGTCTCGATGGGGAAGGAAGAATCCACGGATCACTAAAGTAAGCCGTGCGGAACGACAGACATGAAAAATCTCAGCCTTTGTGGTGAGTCGATACGAACTTCTGACATCGCCTTTGAGGAGGTGGATAATCGAAAGCGTTCCATCAAAGATGGGCACAAACCAACTCCTACGCTGACGACACCGGATTGAGGATTATCACTAAAGGAACCGATGCCCCTAAGGTCGGTCGTGCCGAGAAGGACAACCGACAAGGTCACGACCGCCTCGCGTGGAAACAATAAGATGCGGAAATTGTAGCGACCACCGCTTTCATAGAATAAGACCAACTACGCATCATCAAGAGATTGTAATCGGATGGGGCATCATCACTCCTACTTTTGACGCATTACCCGCCTTCCCCTAACTGCACGGGGAAAGAAGGATGATGCCATGCGGTCGGAAAAAAACGACCATCGAACACGCGGAGGAGAGTAGGTGACGGTATAACTCAGGTTGACCAATGGCTTCAACATGCTAACGCATATAACGCAGTTGAAGCCTTCGCCTACCACCCCGCGCGGAAGATGTTTCGCTGCGTAGTTGTTTTCGTGGGTGAGCCACTACTATCTGAAACGCCGACGCGGTAAGGCGCGTTTGCGGTTTCAAGTCGTACCGTATTTCCGAAAGCATGATCGTTCTCGGTTACAAGTTCAGAGCCTAAAGCAGCAACAATGTTTTTCTCTCGAAATGGGCAACTTTGGAGGACTTCTAAAGCCGCGACATAAAGCACAAGGGGTTTGTGACAAATCTTCCTCCACAGAGTAGTTATGGGCGGCAATTGCGTTTGGATTATGAGAAGAACATTTAAACACACCTTTTGGGATACAAGTCATTGTTTCACCCAACGCCTTCTCGACCAAGAGGGAAGAGGTGGATCTTGCTTCTCTTTGCCCTTATCGTAGGCGCGCGCTTTTGCTTCGTTGGCGGTCATGAGATCTAGTTGCGATGAAAGCATCAATTTTCATCATGTATACATTCGCTTCTAAGATGAAGCGCTTTGGGAGGACAGCTGACCGCCTTCTCCGTGATCAAGAGGTTTGAGTTAATTACCATGTTGAAAGGGGATTAGTCAACACAACTGTGGTTGCCGCTGACAAACTTCTCGGCCGCAGTCGAGGGGCATAAATGACAAGTGATCTTCCCGCGACAAAGATTGCACTGGAGCCCCGCTTCTTCGCGGGTACCGCCTTATCATTTGCTTATCCCCTACCCTTCTTACGTTGTTTCTTCTGCCCTCAGTCACGTTGGCCTTTGTTAACCGTTTGGACTTCGAGTGTACCGCCTACTTTGAGTAGGAGGGCAACAAAGCGTGAGTCCTGGCTCGTCACCGAGTGTTGTATCGATAATCACGAATTTTTGTCAATTGTTCAGCGGGCTTAGCTTGTGTCGAACCAACTATACCATCTAAGATAACCGCTTCTCCGAATCGCTTTGTCCATCGATCTTGCATCCGGCAGATGCTGTACAATGAATGCATCAGAATAGATAAGCCCAACCTGAGCCTCACGATGGCTTCTTCGTGAGAAAACTCGGTTACGGTAATGCCTTTGATAACCGCGAACTAAAGACTTAAGGAACTACTCCAGCAGGAATGCCGGAGGGATGGGTACTTTGATAAGACTCTTCGCATACGCTACCCCTCAATGGCGATCCGAGATACATGGTCTTTTGATGTCCGCTCGAATTGGCTAGCAATTTCGCGTCGGCGTCAGATCTCACGTAACCGAAATGGTTATGCTTACAGCCGCCACGAAAGGAGTATCGTGAATCTATCAAGTTCTATGTACCATTTTCGCTGGGCAATTCCGGATAAGAGTGCGCGCGAAACACCGAACTCAGAAGTCATCTTTCAATGAGTTGGATGAGCACCCATGGGCGAAAGTGGTCACGCGATCCCCGGATTCGCGCTTAGCTCTTCAACTTTGGGACGTCCGGCGTAACTTCCTTTGTTTCGCGATAGAGTGGCCAACGTGGATCGTGACAGACGGGATCATTTAACAACTGCGTGTTAAATCCGGCAAGCGTAAAGTTGCCAAGAAAGGTAGTTTAAGCTGTATATACGTAGCCGGATAGAAAGGTCCTGGGTTTGACTGGCACCAGGTTGCTGTGAAAGGCTGCTGGCCGTGTTTTTGGTAGAAACCTTGGCCTTGACTAGTGTAATGGTTTTGCATTTGAGGACATCATTTGTTGATTCCCATGAAGGACATAGGATTCTAGGCATTCATTGTGTGCCGCGGATTCTCGAAGGGATTATTCCATGACGGTCCTGTTGGGAGAGGCATAGTAGCTTGTCCCGGGTTCCACTGATTATGAAAGCTGCTAATTTTAACGGCATCTCAAGGGATTTGATCCCTTGTCCCGAAGTTCCAAGGTCCGGTAATAGTATTCCCGCATGTGAATAGTACCGTGTCGGATTTTGATCGTTCAAAATAGAGTGCCTCAGAGGAAAGTACTGCATGCGGGGAGTGTGTTGTTATTAAAACCGCCGTTCCAAAACGAATCTGGCGGACGACCTACCGGCATAGTTTGGCGCAGTTGTCCTTGACTTCAACCTGGGCAAGTAAACTTGTAGTATGTTCGGCAATTGATGCGCACACCGAAAGCGAAGGGGACGGCGGAGGGAGATGAATCTCCGGCCGGTAAGGAAACGCATTGAAAGGGCATGAGTGCCCCCAGGATGACCTTGCAGAGAAGTGACGGAGCTTTCCCGCCTTGTGGACCTGTAAAGTCTCCGGCAATTTGACGGTGAGTGTGAACAAGATCAACTAGGCATCCCGTGTAGATGAAAACGCGAGCTCTACGACTAGGATGTAAGGTTTGTAGTCGCCATAGATGAGGTCACCCACTTTTATGATGGTATGCTATGGCCGAGCCATGGGTGGTCCCGACCACGATGATATGTTAGGAGAGTGGCTTCTCCCTGCATACCAGTGATAGGAATGGAGGGAGTCCCAGCTGAAACGATTTGTTCCATAACCGGGTCGTGCTTAAAATAGCTGCTCGTAGTTTCAACTCGAATAACGACCTCGCCCAAAATCGGGCGCGAATGATGGTTTAACCAACTAACAGTGGTGGCTTGTCCTCCGGAGTTGTTCCCGGATCGAAGCCCCAGCTACTTCAAAGACCCCGTGATGGTCTGATCTTCCGTACTCGCTGGTATGGTGGCTCCAAGATCACCGGGCGGGTGTGCCCGTATAAGTTTCTCTTCGCGGACTCGGCTGGAGCTCAACTTCCACGGTAGAATTCACGACACGCCAAAGCAGTCTACACGAATCAAAACCAAGACACGACCAAAAGAAAGCCCCCAGCGCATTTATCGGGCAATCACTAATATTAGTAGGAAGAGCAGCTACTACAACCAACACTAGAGTACCTCATGGGTGCGCAAATTACCACGGAAGCACCTCCGTGTCTACTCGCGAAAGCTGCTGGTCCTAAGTCCGGGCCTCTAGGTACCACCAGACTCGCTAGCCACCTCGCGGTATGTCTTGTGGAAAGATAGGCAATTAGGTTGCCAACATGCGAACACCATCGCCGGTACAAATACAACCAAGAGAACGACCACAATGAGCAGTGGTATCAAGCCCTAAACTGGCCAAAGGTATCGAGCAAGTGTTCCTAAGACGACTCCAGGATCCCTAACGGATTCCAGAATCAATGGAAGTTCGGGTGGCAAATGCTAACCACTAACTCCCTACCGTATCCTCTATATAAAGCCCACCAATGCCTGCCCAGCTTTGAGGGGTTTATCTCCGCCGGCTCTTCCTTTACGCCGGTTCGCGTTTAGCCCCGTATTAGAGGGTCCTAGTTTTCCGTGAATCGACTTCTACACTCTCTAAATGACAAAGACTCCAATGTTTGTTTTGGGTGGCTCTTGGAGAATTTACTCTCCAACCTATTCCAAGGTCTTATCCTGAGCTAATGTGTGTACCCTACAAAACGTAAAAGTCTATTCGATTTTATTAAGCTGCTGTTTTTAGTGGGATTTTTAAGTCCTTACAAAGGAAATGAAACCAATGGTGTGTAGAGCAAACTCAAAGCAAAATGCGTAAAATGCTTGGGGAACTAAAATTTTCTAAATGCAAACTTCAAGAACTTTTATGAAAAACTTTTCTTTTCATTCACTAGCATTTTATGCAGAATGAAGAGAATTTTCACTCAGATCCGTGAGCTACTTTTATGGTAGACATGTAATCAGAAACTTTATGTAAAAGAATCCTCTTTCCTAGTTACCTATGCAACAAACCAATTTTCAAACTCAAGAAGGAAATGAAGTATTTTTTATTTACAAACTCACACAACAAGGAAAAAATGATGACAAAGATCAAAAACCAAGAGAATGGAAAGAAACTCTGGCTTAGCATCTAAATGAACTCCAGGAAAGCACAAGAAATGCAAAACAATCGGGAACACACCACTCCCTGTATTAACTTGCTCAAAACTATAAACAAATGTTTTCATTTTGTCTTTTCATCAACAAACCTAACTAACAAGCAATGCTTGGAGTGGGGAAAGTACCACTCTAACTCATGGACTGCAGCCCAATCCCAAACCTCCAGAGGAGTTTTCACTCCATGAGGGACACTCCCACCAAGCTGTTGGAGGCTAACACACCGCCACTGCCACTAGCTTGGGTACCCTGCTAAACTGATCAAGTAGGCTTTTGCATCCTAAGTTTCTTAGTGGTGATTCTCGGGTGGTGATTCAGCTTTCAAGAGAAATCAAACACAGCAATTTAGTCCCTGGAAGAGGCCAGTTTCTGCATTGATAATTAGAGTCCCTGGCAGTCACTCTAAATTAAAACAAAGAAAATTTTCAAACCAAGAAAAAAAATGCAAAGAATGACCAACACAAAAAGATAACCAATGTAGAAAGGCTTGAGTCCTATAACTCCTGATGAACCGAACCTGAATATGGATTCACATTGTGTCACTGGCTCACTCCTACAAAAAGAACTATTCTACTATCACAAATCTGGTCGTCGGCGATTTAAAATGATCAAGAATAAGCATAATCAACTAATGAACCTATAGATCCCAGTAAAGCCCTGAGAAGATGTGAACTCTACTGAGGAAGAGGACTTTAGCTTCCCTCTCTAAAATCATATCGCCATCGAAATCTCACTCATTTCCATGAGCATAGGATAAAGGAATGTTACCTGCAGTCTGAAAGGTGCCTGCAGCCTCTCAGGTCCCGGTGAAATGTCGAGTCACCAAAGAGAACCCGCATTGATAACGTGCCTCTCGTATAGCTTTCACTCAATGCAGAAACAGAAAAAACAAGCAAAGAAACAAATTTAATCCTCTCTTAAACCACTTCCACCAAACCAAGAAGACCAAGAGTGGGGCTAGAAAATCCCGGAGTTCTAATTTGTTGTTGGGTATTCTACCCATGACTAAGTTAGCCCTAAACTTATACGCAGAAGATGACCCTTTAGACTTAACTTTGACCTTCTACCCGAATCTAAAACCATTTTTCACATTTACATGGCAGAAGAAGAACCAACCTTTCTTTTTCCTGACGGGTTGAAGTAGATCCTCCTGGCGAATTTCTTGTCCTTTTGTCAGTATTCTTCACAAAGTTTTCCCTGAATCAAACAATACTATGCATGCACGCTACATCTGCTAGGGGGTTGGAGATAAAACATAAATCAAATATCAAGGTATGAGACAATCCATGTATGTGGGATCTGTAGCATCTTTTCATTGGGCTTCAATACAAATCAACTTGTTAATAATGATTTCTCGAGGTCGGTCACCGCTCCAATTTATCTCGATCCTGCTCTTTCCTCTTTTGTCCCCCAACCGCCGCTTCTTGAGTTTCTCCTAAAAGCTTGAGGCAAAGCTAAAGGGTTGGGACAAACCGGACTTGGCAATTTGGCGAGTTCTTTACTTGTTTCCTCTTCTTGAAAAGTACCCCTACCCTCCTTTTATAGGCTAGAAGAGTTGTTTTAGTCGGAACTCTAGCCCATGCATGGCGGAGAGTTTCATGTAACTGACAAAAGCCCCGAAGTCTCGGGCGAAACTTCCCGATTTTTGTGCATTGTTGTGCTCATGTATCGCTTTTAGGCTAGTTCGGATACCCGCAGCCGTGAGATGATGATTCGCCCGCGCCCAGTGAGAAGTTAGGGCGCGGGTTGCTTGTTTTGAGTGGTTTTTTGAGGAGTTACTCAGCATGGCTTTGGCTAGGAAGAGACATGAGTTGGCCTGATGCCAGGTAAACCTGTATGGTGCATTTTAGGGTTATAACAATGCTTTTAAATTGGAGACCATTAATTTTTCCATACTTGAGCCTAACTACTCCACTAGCATTCCCCTGGGCTCCATGCATCTCCTTTGGTAATATCTCTTATTCTTTCTACCATTACTACCTCTTGCCTTCAATGAGTCCACCTCATACCACACTTCCAAATTGGATACTATTGAAATTGGCATGACTGGGAATGTTGTCAAATGGTACAAGGTTGGAAACAATTCCACCAATTTCATACTCCATGATAAATCTAGTGAGATTTTCCAGCTTTTGTTTCATGGATGCAAGACTTTGAATTGGATTTTTTGGTACCTTTGAATTATTCTCCTATCCATCATTGTCTTGATAAAGTATACACTGAAATCTAATATTATTATCTCCCTCTGCATAGTTACATCTAAACATGTTACCACCAAAAATTATCTTAGAATATACCCCGTTGGACATTGGGCATTATCCCTTTTTACTTGTTTACCCATGTCCAATGGTAGAGCCTTCCTATGATGAGTTGTCGTAGTGTTGCACCATTTTTCCATTTGGAACCCATCCTGATATTGTTCCATAAAATTGGGAGTCCTTTTAGTTTGAGATTGCATTATGAGTCACATTCTCCTTTGTCATCTCTTTTTTACCATTCCCACATGGGCTCTCGCCCATTTACTTAGTGGTTTGCGACAATGCATTGTGTTTTGTTGCTCACAACCATTTACTACTTGTTGCTTTTGGTCTTTGTCGTGTGCATATAAATCACCACCATTAGAAAAGGCACATATCCGAGTGTTCTTGATGTTATTGCTCATTTGCTACACTACTTGTTTTTTCCACATTATTCCCCACAAAAACCAATTGCTTGCATAAACCACCTGCCTCCTCTATGTACCATTAGATATGGTTTGATTATGTTTTCATTCTTTCCAAAAAAGATGAAAAAATTTGTCAAATAATCAAAAAAGGGGAAGAGAGAGTTGTTTTGTTGATCAACGAGTCCATGTAGCACGGTGTGTTTCTCTTGATATGAGCATCATTACACGAGTTTCCAATTCGCTAAAGTTAATTTACATTAACGAGTTTATGAAATCAACTAGATTCAGTGACTGGTTACTCAATCTACAAACAAATTACCCTAATTTATTAACATGAATACACAATCTAAATCTCAAGTAAGAAAGGACGGGATTAAACCTTCGATGTTCTTCAAGTTGTAATTCCAAGTACAGAGGAAGAGAATAAAGAGCTCCAAATCTCTCAATGATCTTCTTGATGGAGTCCCATACACAAATAAATAGCATGTTGTGCCATGCACCAACGACCCTCCCTTTTCTTGTATTTCTTGCTTGAAAATCTCTCACCCGAGAAAATGGAGCCCCTTTGTTCTTTTTCGAAATCTCCTCAAATTGAGTTTTTCGTTAACAATTAAGCGTGGTTCCTCCTCTATCTCTAAGAAAGCCACTTTAATTTTCATAGTTTGACTGAGATTTCTTTTAGTTTTTAGTTTTTTGGACACTTACACAAATTTTGAAATTTTAGCTCTTGGTATCGAAGGAGTTAGTTCAAACTCCTCTGGTGTACACCAAAGGAGTTCCACCCAAGTTCTCTGGTTCACATCCAAGATTTTTCCATCAAACTCTTTGGGAACACCAAACTCATCATTGCATGACTTTATATAAACTTCTCCAGTTCGACCTAAGGAGTTCCTATAAACTCCTCCAATCAAACTGGGGGAGTTCCCATCTCTACTTCTGAAAGCACTATCCACCGATCGTAATGATTCATGTGAACTTCTTCGGTTTGAGCGGAGGAGTTCTGCAAACTTCTCTGGTCGAACTAGAGGAGTTTGTCTCTTCTCCTCCGATAACTATCGATGCACTTCATGGAAGCGCCTCTAGTGATAAACTTTTCCCCGTCTGATTGCATTAATGATGCCCGACACTATAAAAGTGCACTCACCATACACCTCTCAACCATTGTTTGACGATCATCCATGAGAGAGTGAAAAGGTCTCCAAAGTTAGCATATTGTTAAGCCTTCAGAAGAGTGAGAGCATCACATCTTTGTTTTCCTCTCGATCGATTACTACCTCACACGTGGCACCTATCCAGGTAAGCCCTAATCTACTTAACATATATTCGCTTATGTAATTTCAAAAGGTTAGGTTTTAATTTTAGGGTTAGGGTTTCATTTGATGTGTTGAACCTATTGCCTGACTCTACAACCTTCAATCTACTTCTGTGCCTCGACCCTAATCCCCCCCAGTATTCTCATATGCCATAATCATATCTACACCGAGAAGCCATGAACAACGCCCGCATGACCTGTGAATTGATCTGGCGTCGGGCATCTAACTGGTCACTTTCTTTCGTTTCTCAGTCGATATTGTCAAACGGTTGGCTTAGGTTGATGGAAATTTGGTATGGATTGTTGGTTTTCATTGATGTCAACCATTGGAGAGTGATATTGTAGATTGATCTCAACCCTTAGTGATTGATGTCAACCCTTGGAGAAGCCTGGTAGCGAATTCTAGTAACACAAAGGCATGGGTAAGGGACATGAGTTTATTTGAGGTATAAGGGCATGAATATCAATGATTTTACAGGTAATACTATTCTATATGGATAGTACATGTCATGTCATTTCCGGTGGTATGTGGAACATCGCATAACTCCTCACAGTTAGAGAGTTATGGCCTTGTGAAGTTGGAGAACCCTCATGAGTTATCTAGAAGCCCCTAGAAGGTCAAAGAAGTCAAATTACTCTAGAAACTCCTAGAAGAAGTTGACTAGTTAAAGTGGGTGAAACTAGGAGTTAATCATGGGTATAGTTGTTGCATTAAGAAAATAATTAAAATTAAATTAGTTGCAACAAGAAGTTGTGAGTTTGGTAATTATGGTAAAGTAGTTGTGATGAGAAGATTGAATAGTCAAAGTGGTTGACCAAGAAATAAATTAAATAATAAAGTGGTTGCAACAAGAAGTTATTTAAGGGAAAAGAAGCTATTAATTGAATAATTATATAAAAATTAGTTGCAACAAGAAGTTTTGAGTAAAGAGAAATTATTTAAATAATAAAGTAGTCAAAGTGGTTAAGTGGACAAAGTGGCTAAGTGGACAAAGTTGGTTAAGTGGACAAAATGGTTAAGTGGACAAAGTGGCTAAGTGGACAAAGTTGGCTAAGTGGACAAAATGGTTAAGTGGACAAAGTGGCTAAGTGGACAAAGTTGGTTAAGTGGAAAAAGTGGCTAAGTGGACAAAGTGGTTAAGTGGATACTTCTAGACCAAGCTACTTGGAGAGTATAAATAAGAGAGCAAGCATCTCTCATTTGTATCCATTGAGCATATTGAATATCTACAAGTGAATGAGGTAACCAAAGTATATCTAAGGCAAATTTCACAGGGAAGGTGAAGTAAACAAGGTTGAAATTCAAGGGAGGATAAAGTCTTTTGATGATGCTTTCTAAGGTATGTTATTTATAGGCCATCTCACCATTTTCGCAAAAACAAAAATTCTAAAATGATTCAGACATCGAAATCTAGAGGCCGTTGAGAAAACATATCCAAGTAATTGTGATAAAAAATTTAGCTTGTGGGTCATTGTATTTTGGGAGTTACACTCCGTGGAAAATAAGGTTTGTGGCTAGTCCTGAAACTAGTCTAAAACATGTGTTTCGGGTAAAAACGTCATAATTATTCATAACAAATCCAAATTCAGTAAGACCAAATGTATTGGTTAGAGTACAGTTTGTAGTATTTTGTGTACCATTTTCAAATCCATACAACAAATATTCTGTGTGAGGTACGCTCTACAAGTTCGCTCTCTAGAATAAGCTAAAATTTAACAAGGTATGTCATTTTTGATATAACTCCTTTTATGAGAGGTTCCAAGTAGTGAAACCTGGAGGAAGTGCATAAAAGACACTGAAAAACATTGCGTACTATTTTTATATCTTTATTCATTACAGATACATAGTTATGATTATTGCAAGTTAGGGTTGTTGACTAATCCAAAATTAGTCATGTGAGACTAAAGTAAAGTTTGATGAAAATTCTAGTCTCTTGTTGTTAAAGTCAAGGAAGGTTTGCAGGTATGTGATCATATACACTGGGTCTGTTACAGAGTTACAAATAAGATTTGTATGATGAAATTGATGAGGGATTTTGGTTGATATATGTTACAGATATAGGTGTTGGATTACTAAGAGGGGGGGTGAATCAATAATAGAGCAATTTAATCATTTTTAACCATATAATCCAAGTGTTATATCAATGTAGCATTATCATCCAATAACTGCAGAGTAAATAAGAAATGAACAATTATACACATACACAGTACACCAGTGTTTTACGTGGAATCCCAAAGCGAGAGAAAACCACAAAATATTTTTTCTTATATGTCTTGAAAAATTACATTCATTGGAAGCACTAACTTCCTTTGTTTTCCAGCTGCAACTGGAAGGAGGCTCCAACCCCCTTGTTTCTCAGGCTACAACCTGAGGGAAGCTCCAACTCCCCTATTCTCTGGCTACAACCAGAAGGAGGCTACAACCCCCTATGTTCTCCGGCTACAACCAGAAGGTGGCTACAACCACCTGTCCTTGCCCCGTCCAACCGCCATGAAGTAGAAGTATAATGATGAAACCACTGTCACACTATCATTGTGAGATATACCACTGTAAACCGGTACCAATAAACATGAACCATGCATCAACCTGTAATCAACCTGTACCATAAACAAGTGCATCAACCATGCACCAACTTGTACCAAACAACCTATAATCAATATGTACCATAAACAAGTGCATCCAACCATGTACCAAGTATGTACCAATCATCTGTCAACTACTCATCAACTACGACTCATCAAAATGTACCAACATCATCAACTATACACCTCATGTATGTGACAACTCATCAACTACTTGTCTCAACCATGTACCCAACATGTACCTTAACCAAAAGTCCTCATCAATTTCATCATCCAAATATGATTTGTAACTTTGTAATAGACCTGGTGTATATGATCACATACCTCCAAACCTTCCTTAACTTTCACAACAAGAGACTAGCATTTTCATCAACCTTTTCTTTAGACTCACATGACTAGTTTGGGATTAGTCAACAACCCTAACTTGAAATAATCATAACTATGCACCTGTAATGAATAAAGATCTGAAAATAGTACACAATGTTCTTCATTTTGTTTTATACAATTCCTCCAGGTGTCACTACTTGGAACATCTCAGAAAAGGAGTTATAGCAAAAATGGCATACCTTGCTAAATTATGGCTTATTCTAGAGAGCGACCTTGTAGAGCGTGCTCCGCACTGAATATTTGTTGAATGGATCTAAAAATGTTACACAGAATACTAAAGATTGTACTCTAACCAACACATTTGGTCTTACTGAATTTGGATCTGTTATGAAGAAGTTATGATGTTTTTACCCAAAACACATGTTTTAGACTAGTTTCAGGACTAGCCACAAACCCTATTTTCCACAGAGTGTAACTCCAAAAATACAACGACCCACAAGTTGAAATTTTTACCATGGATACTTGGATATGTTTCCTCAATGACTTATCAATTTCACGGTCTGAATCATTCTAGAAAAAAAAATTATTGCGAAAATGGTGAGATGACCTGTAAATAATATACCTTAAAAAGCATCATCAAAAGAATTTATCCTCCCTTGAATTTCGACCTTCTTTTCTTCACCTTCCCTCTGAAATTCGGCTTAGATATCCTTTAGTTACCTCAGTCACCTATAGATATTCAATGTGCTCAAGTGTGATATAAAATGAGAGAGCCTTGCCTCTTATTTATACTCTTCAAATGTCTTCCTTATAAGCATCTTCTAGGTCACTTAACCCATTTCTAGGTCACTTAACCCATTTATAGGTCACCTAACCTATTTATAGGTCGCTTAACCCATTTATAGGTCACTTAACCTATTTTCCTCATTTTTAGGGTTAACCACTTTCCATAATTAGAAAGTTCTCCATTACTTTATCATTTAAATATTCCTCCTTGACTTTGTCACCTCACTTTATCATTTAAATAATCTT
>SNQJ01S0001159.1:238306-256078 GCA_010110895.2 Picea sitchensis | reverse complement strand
GTTGATGAGTAGTTGATGCATGATTGGTACATACTTGGTACATGGTTGGAGGCACTTGTTAGTAGTATTGTTGACACATGGTTTATGGATGATGTAGCATACTTGTCTTGGTATATTACTAGAAGCATGTATTGATCTTGGTGATGATTATGAGTTGTTGTGTTATGTTTGGTTGATGCACATCTTGGTGATATTGTGCATATGGTTGAGAGTTGTCGTGGTGATTGATCTTGGTGAGTAGATCTGATTTGGTTGATGAGACAAGTTGTTGTGATAGGTTGTTTGAATAGGTTATTGTGACAGGTTATTTGTACAGGTTTGGTGCATGGTTGATGCACTTGTTTATGGTACAGGTTGAGGTACATGTTGATGTATGGTACATGTTGGCACATGTTATTGGTACATCTTGTTACAGGTTGTTTGGTGCAGGTTGATTGGTACAGGTTTACAACAGTATATCTCATAGTGATAGTGTGACAGTGGTTCCATCATTCTACTTATATTTCAGGGTGGTTGGACGGGGCAAGGATAGGTGGTTGTAGTCAAAGAACATAGGGGATTGTAGCCTCCTTCTGGTTATCGCCAGAGAATTAGGGAGTTGGAGTTTCCCTCAAGTTGTAGCCTGAGAAACTAGGGGGTTGGAGCCTCTTTCTAGTTGTAGTTGGAGAATTGGAAGTTGGTGCTTCCTTGAATGTAATTCTTGACATATAAGAAAAACATTATGTGGTTTTCTCCCGCATTGGGTTTCCACGTAAATATTGGTGTACTGTGCATTGTGTGGATGTGCTTGTTATTATTTATTATGCACTGATGAATGTTAATGCTTATGATACAGTAAGATATTGATGAGAACATATGAACATGGTTGAATAAGTAAAAGAATATACTTTTGTGGTTTAAAAGATTAATAATTGGTATAATTTTTCATTACTGATTCACCCCCCCCCCCCCTCTCAGTAATCCAACAAATACCCCATATGATTTCTCAGCCACAGATCAAGTCTAATTGTGCCCGTAACCATTCGGGATGATAAGGCACAAGACTAAAGCTTTTTCCAAACGTGTGGAACCCTAAAACAAACGAGAGATTTTAACCAAAACCCGAGCAAATGGACAATATCCAAACCTAAATTTCCTTAAGCATAATAGAAATCTCTAAAAGAGTGAAGATTCAACCTCTCACGACCTTAGCATTCAACCTCAGATCTCGAGATAAAACCCTAATCCAAGGCTTAGTTCAAATTTGAGAAGTTGGTTTGTAAACCAGGGAGATTGTTATGAAACCCACTGAATGGACCAAAGACTTTTGCACCAAGTCTCTTGGTCTAACCAGAGACCTTCCTACCAACTCATCTGATCCATTCGACAAAATTGATACGAACTCCTCTGGTGCAAACCAAAGGAGTTAACATAAATCCCTCTGGTTTGTTCGAGGAACTTAAAATTGTTATCGACGCACTTAACAAAAATTGCTTCGATGTGCCCAGAGACTTTTGTATGATCTTGCAGAGATACTTTTACCATCCTCCTCGGTTTCCATGCTTATACACTGACAAACTTTGTATAAAGTGCTCTGATGCATTCAAAGACTTTTGTGTAAACTCGTTTGGTGCACACTGGAGCCTTTGACACCAACTTCTTTGGTGTACGCAACAAACCATCAACACACTTGGTGTTAATGGTTCATATGAATTGCTTTGGTTTCAAGCCTTCTCACCTTTTGCCAAGATAAACTTGATCTAATCAACCTGGATTTTCCTCTTGCCTTTTCACTGAGGCCTAAACGTCCACAATGCATGTTATTATTCTATTGTCGTTTGATGATGATATCCCACCTAGCTTCAACACAAGTGACTCCTTGGGTATTTCACATGAGATACTTAGATGAACAATTTTTTTCAATATATATATATATATATATATAAATAATTTCTAGTTTTGTCTTTGAATTGATTTCATCTATGCTTGGCAGATTCAAACATGTCCCCAAGGAAGAAGGTAACCAACAAAGCACATGTCACAGAGGCCTCTGAGAGTGGCCACCAGATCGAAAATGAGCCCGACATGGCATGGGGAATGTACAATGACAGATCCAAGTTCTTAGAAAAGGGAGAAGATTCACTCAGATGGGGCGACGTATACCAAATGTTCAAAAGATAGAATTTTGTTGTCGATGTAGAAGACCAGGACGAAATCAGAATTTTCAAGAACATTAGAAAATATGGGATACATAAAGTAGCAACCTACGTTGTTGTATTCCCTTATGTTGACTCCATCACCTGAATACTTAAACATGTGGACTTAGGGAGAAGGTATATATATAATGGTAAAGGAGAGCCCATGGCATCATTCCGACCTGAAGACCTAGCCAAGTTTTATCATCTGGATAAGGGGACCAAAAAGCTAGACAATGAACTCCTTGGTGAGTTTAAGCATACAACCAAGGATCTATGCCGGATCTGGTACAAGCCAGATAAGTTGTTCAAGCTCAGACCCACTGGCGAATACCCCACGACCACGCCAAGAAAGCCTTATCAATACATGGTTTCCATGTTATGCACATTGTAGGGATAGTCAAATACCTCCAAATTCCCCCTATTATATATGTCATTGATTTACTATTATGCAGACAAAGGATCATCGTTCAATTGGGACGCCATCCTATTAGCAAACCTAGTAGAAGCCATCACAACGGTTGTAGAAGCCATGCCCGAGACCTTCCCAAGTTTCCATATGTCTTTGTACCTCATAGACATCATGTGCATGGCCCACCAATACCCAAAGATGGGTTGGGCATGGTAACCATCAGACATGACCATTCACATATATTGCAAAGTTCTATGGGAGCACGAATATAGAACAAAGTACCAAAATATATCTGAGCACTTCTTAGTTTCGATGCATGAGTTCATATTTTGCACACCAACACCATGTATGACTGACAAAACATTAATCGTCATCAGTAGAATCATAGATTGGTACTTGATGGAACATGACACATATATCAGGGTATACTGAGCTATGAAAGCCCCCATCTACTTCCTTGTTTTGTACCAGACAAAACAAGGATTGTAGGTGCAAATGGGCACTCACAATTTCTCCTACATGAATTAACTTTCACCAAAAGATGAATAATGGTTTTTTTAGCCTTTCTTTTACAGAATTTAAGATGCTTTTTGGGGTGACTTCCCATTTTTTTTTATGGATGACAAAAGCAAAAAAATTGTGGCTCTTCATCTTTTTGCAACTTTTTGTCTTTTTATTGCCTCTTTTCTTGATAGAGAATGCTTTTCCCTCTTTTATTATAATTTTTCTCCAATGAAAGTGCTTTTCCATATTTTATTTGACTTTTTTCAAGTGGTGTGCATTAATAATGAATATAATTACCCTGTTTTGTACACATTTTAATAAATGTGGTGTGCTTTATCAAAATAAAAGTGAATCACTATTTTGCTCAAGGTTTGTGCAACCTCAGATTACCTTTTTGAAGTCCACATAGTGATGTTTTTAGATGTCAACACCAAAATTCTTGTGATGATGAAATGATGACCAATGGACACAAACTATTATATTGTATTGTTTTAAATCACATTAATTTGTCACGAAAGTCGATGACAACAACTGGTTTCTAAAAAACACTACATAAATTCTTAACATGGTTCATGTTATGAATATTGAGCATCTATTACGTATAGGATACATATCACATTTTATGACAAACATAACGCTCAACCAAACTTAATGATCTTGACAACCCTAGTATTTTACAAGATGAAACATACCACAACACGTAATATTCTCAAAGGAAGTGAACAACAAGGAACACTTTTTTTAAAGCTTATTATATTTGATATTTCAAGAAGAAATCACAATATACTTTATATGTCTATGAAAGACATTTTTCGATCACTAGTTCTCTGTGTTAGAAATAATAGGTGTGCTCGTTTAACCATAGACAATATAGCAATATTGTCACCCAACCATAGGTCGAAGCCACCCCCAAACACCTTAACCTTGACAGAGAATAATTTCGGAAGCAAACCCTAGGCCTAATAGCCAATCAAGGTAGTGTATCGCTCTCCATAGTTAGCATACCAAGCATAAAGTCCAAACCATAACTAAGAGAGAGTCCAAGACTGAAAACGAAAATACAAGTTGCAGTAGCTGCAGCTGCAGCTACTCTCCAAACTTGCGCACAACTAAATTTCTGCAGTTGTGAGTTGTGTGTGTCCAAATGAGCTCTGGCATCCTGTATTTATATTACTCCTCCTTAGCTATCTGGGGTGTCTTCTCATTCTAGAGGCTAAAAAACTCAATATTAAATATTTCCTTTAGTTGACTTTTCTTCTAGGGTTATGTCCAATGCTTTAGGGTTTTTTCTTGTTTGATGGAATATTGTATTCTTGTCAAGGTTACACTTGGAGGTTAATACCTCCCGCAACTACCATAATATAAACACTCCCTCCTAGCTAGGGAGGTATTGAAGGCAATGGTATTGAGCACAAACATACCATTCAACCGGTAGCATCATTATAGCCATACATGCTATCTCATGATTAGATCACGAGCACCATCATCACTATCAATATCATTTGATAGCATCAACTACATCATCTCTCAAAGACATGCTCCATCTGAGTAATCAAGCAGGATGTTGAATAAGTCACTCACTCCACAGAGTGATACAAGTACCATTATTCTAATCTGGACATATGTCCTAGAAGAATAACTATTCCAACAGATGTTGGAAGCCACGCCATGGGCTACAAGGACAATTCTTCTAATCCAGACATACATCCTAGAAGAATAAATGTCTTAGACCATTTTCCATATGGAGAATGTATGTCCATTAGCACACTGATTATCCATCTAGTTGATAATCATTTTCAACACTACTGATAATCTACATGGCAATCATAACAATGTCATTCAATAGAACACTATTGTGTCTATACTACTATCCATTGGTGCACAACCACACCAAGTAGCACACGACTACTTAATCAGCGACACATAGTCACAACTAGTGGAACACATCCACCACAGTACCATACATCTACTGTCTAGAGACATACAGTCTCCATAGCAATCATATCATCTGATATCAACCTGCAGAAAACAATATCATGATATAAACTAAATCATCTCGGTCATTCTTCCACTCACATCTGTGAGATCTAGAAGAGCATCTGCCCTCGTAATGTAAAACATCAACCATGGGTTATCTGAACTATTCTTCTCATTCATAGAAGAATAATTGTCCATGATTTCTGAGCCTGGAACATTCACCTAACTAGGCCATTCCTTTGGCACTAGTCATAGTGCAACCTGGAGAGAATGAGTCTCCCCTAGGGAATGCATGTCCCTGATTGTTGAACCTGGACCATTCACCTAACTGGGCCATTCCTTCAGCACTAATCATAGTGCAACTTGGATAGAATGAGTCTGCCCTAGGGAATGATTGTCCTGCACCAACCTCCAAAACAGACCATTCTTCGAAACTGCTCACAACTATGAACTTCAAAAGAATGACTGCCCGACGAGGTGGACCATTCTACTTGACCACTACTCAAAGTGACTGCCAAGAAGAATGATTGTCTTAGATCATTCCCCCACACTGGCCACAAGGGGAATCATTGTCTATGGTACATCAACAATCTATCGAACCATTTTCATTACAAAAATGACTGTCCGATCTGGACCATTTTCCGAATTGGAAAATGGCTGCCCGTCAAAAATCTCAAACCACTTTCCGAACTGGAAAGGAACTACTCATCCTGGACCATTTTTCGAACTGAAAAATGATTGTCCATAAATCAATAACACATCAGTGCTCCCTCCCAACCTCGGAGTAATATCTTCCTTTTACAATAAGGAAGTCGTCTCTATGAGCCTCAACTTGTTTCTTAAGTACGCAAACTTTTTCATCTTGGACAGAGGCGTTATGAAAATATATTCCATCTACTCATCTATGGAGATATATTGGAGAACCATTTCTCTTTTCTGGACTTCATCACGGAGAATGCAATGCTTGATCTCAATGTACTTCAGTCTGTCATGGAACACTAGTTTTCTCTGAAGGCTTCATATAGCTCAGATCATTACAATATATCATGGTTTAATTCAACACTTTTGTTTCCTGCTATCTCATGACATCGTGGCAAGGCTCAAACTGAAACACATCCAAGTAGCACTTCTTATGTCATCATGAGAGTTTTCCATGGATTAGCAATCCATCATCCGAGACTTCTGAGTAACTATTTTGATACACTATCTTTGTCATAGAAAGTTTTCACCATGCTTATGTTGTATATAAGATACTCTACATCAAGTTGCTTGAATCCATACAAGGTATTCTTATATCTCCATACATGAGTCTCTTTCTGGTATAAGCTTCTTTCTCACTTGCTTTATTGGGAAGAACAATGTTTTATATGTAAATTCCAATCCATGGATACTACAAGAGGTATATATGGAACAAGTTGTTGTCATAGTCTTCTCCCTCCTTCTGGAAGAACCTCTGAATATTGCAATGCTTCCATTCATAAGTCTTTTTCACACTATTTTTTATCATAAATTCCATTACTTCTGCTCTATTGCTTCTTAGTGAGTTCAAACCAAGCTGGTAGTCTTTGTGATTCTCAGTATAATAACTGGTTGTTCTGGCTTTTTCTTTCTTTCTTGGAATCTTCGTGTTCTTCTTCATGTTTCTCTTTAGCTCTTGGGTCCATGGAGTCTTCTATAGATTCCATGCCCTGAAGATTCCAACTTCTTCCTTTCATCATAGGATCATGGATGTAGATGGAGAACCAAGGATACTTTAAGGCTTCTTTTCGAAGAAGACTTCTTCTAAAGTCAAATTGAACACGTGTTGCTTTTCATGGCTGCTACTTTCAATGGGAACATGGATAGATACTTCATAATCCTCAATGGATCATATTATTTAGGATTATCTCCCACCTAAACCTTGCTTCATGCATGAATGCATGCTCTTATTTTGGAATTATGTAATCATCTCCCTCCATCTAAGATAGTCCATGCTTTCGTCTGCTTTCTTATTGCTTTCTGCAAGGTGTCACAAGTCTTTTTCTAATTTCCTTTGTTTTGACTTCTTATGGGTCTCTTCAGGTTTGATTCTTATTTCGACTTATCTAGAAGTTGTTACTTATATAATAGCTTCCACGTGAATTGTTACCAAAGATTGTCAACATAATTCATCTTTTCATGTGTATTACTTGACTTGTAGTCATCAAAATAGCAATCCTTATCCTTTTATTCTTCCATAGGTATTGTTTCCCTTGAACATATTTTCTTCTAAGAAATAGATATACATGATATGTACAGGAAATATGTAAACATGATATATACAAGAGATTTGAATAATATTGTTACCTTGACTTAGAAGAAGAAATATGTTTTATCCTGCTTGACTTTCTTTGAGGGTTTCCTTTCTTTGGCAACTATTGCTTCGTCTGTTTCCTTCTTTTTCTTTAACTCAGGACAGTGGTTCCTGTAGTGACCATATTTTCGATAGTTGAAGCATTGTATCTTTGACATATCCTTTTCTTGATTTGGTTTCTTCCTTGAGCCAAACTTCTTCTTATTCCCAAAATTCTTGAACTTTGTTGTGAAAGCTTGATCATCGTATTTCTTTTGGGATTTCTCTTGTGCGTTAATCCTTGATACTTCTTGTGCACATCAAGTCCAAATTTCTTCAAATGTGGGATACTCCTTTTTTGTGTTCATGCTTGCGGCAAATGCATCCCATGTCTTGGGAAGACCATTGAGTACTATATTTACCAGTTCCTTCTCTGAAATGATTTCTTCAATAGCTTGTAGTTGATCTCTTAACTGAGATATTTTCATAGGGTATGATGTTATGATGTCATCATCATTCATTTTCATGTCACATAGCTCATTCTTCAGACTCATTACTTGTCCAATGTTTCTGACTGAGAAGAGGTTAGTTAGGGCATCGTACATCTTCTTAGATGAGTCAAGATGAGAGATGTATGGTATCAAGTGGTCTTTTACAGAGTCCATTACGATACTCATGGCATTGATGTCATTGTCTTTAAACTTCTCCATAACTGCAATGTTCTAAGGTTCCTTTTCTTTTCCTTCTTCAAACTGTGGTTCCGTGATCTTTCCTTTCACGGTATCCAACACTTTATTCGTGGCAAGAATGAGATCAATCCTTGTCTTCCATGCTCTGAATTTAGAAGCCCCTTCTAACTTGTTTTCTGACTTCATAGAGTAAGTCATGACTGCTTTGACTTGGTCAACCTTTGACTTTGACCAAAAACTCAAACTTGACGCCTTAGCTTGTTGATAGTACCAAGAGGTGTGTTAGGTTAGGGTGCACTAGGCTATCCAAAAATTAGGTCAATCTCTTCACTTAAGGTGCCTCAACAAGAGGATTAGGGTTTCATTGCTGCAACAAAAACTTTGACTGCAACTGCAACTATAACTGAGCAAATACTCCCAATCTATCTTCCAGCGGTTAGACTGTCCGAAGATAGTGTGGGCCCATAACCTATTAGAAATAATAGGTGTGATCCTTTAACCATAGACAATATAGCAATATTGTCACCCAACCATAGGTCGAAGCCACCCCCAAGCACCTTAACCTTGACAGAGAATAATTCTAGAAGCAAATTCTAGGCCTAATAGATAATCGAGGTAACGTATCACTCTCTAGAGTTAGCATACCAATCAGAAAGTCCAAACCATAACCAAGAGAGAGTCTGAGACTGAAAACGAAAATACAAGTTGTAGTAGCTGCAACTGCAACTACTCTCCAGACTTGCGCACAACTAAATTTCTGCAGTTGCGAGTTGTTTATGTCCAAATGAGCTCTAGCATCCTGTATTTATACTTCTCCTCCTTAGTTGTCTGGGCCGACTTCTCATTCTTGAGGATAAAAAAATCAATATTAAATATTTCTTTTAGTCGACTTGTCTTCTAGGGTTATGTCCAATGCTTTAGGGTTTCTTCTTGCTTCCCAAAATATTCTATTCTTGTAAGGGTTACACGTGGAGGTTAATACCTCCCACAACTATCATAATATCAACACTCTGCTTCTTCAAATTAACATAAAGGACAACCCATATCTATTATTATAGTCATTCAAAGGCACCTGGCTTAAAAAATGTCAAGCATTTTAAAACCATACAAACATAGCATAAACAACCTATAAGCCATTCTTATAATAACATAACATCATCAAAACATCCATGAATTCCATCTTTTGATCTACTGATACTCACTATAATGACTTAACATTTTTCTTGGAGATTTCCTTCCTCATTTGTTTCAACACTTGCATAGATAAAGCCTCTTTAGAGAGCTTGTCTGCCTTCTCATTGAGTTCTCTAAAAACACGATTGAACGAAATGACTGTGATCTTGCTCCTTACCTTTATAACTTTGTGCATGATGGAGCTTAGCATTAATTTGCCTATATTGTTTTTTCACTTTTCCCAATATATAATGAATTTGGAGTCCCCCATTATTTGAAGGAATACAATACCTCTTTTTGTGGTAATTTTGGGGAGCATCCATAGAGCATATAATTTAGCTATGTTGTTAGTCCCTTTCTTGACAACATATTAAAAAAAAAAAATACTTTTCATTCAAGAACAATATGCCCCATGTTATCGCATGATTTGTAGTTGTGCAAAGCCCAACACAAGATCACCAAATCTTGCGTAACTACATGATATCCTACCATTGTCACCTTAGTAAGAAACCCGCATGTTTTAGTGATGGAGGAGGTGCACCACAGGGGAGGCTTCATCGGTGACCTCAAGGGATCAAAGTAGAAAGTTTGTTAGCCAAGCCTACCGTCCCCTCTCTTGATCACCCAAGTCAAGGTCTAGGTCAAGAAGAATTAAGAGGTAAAAGGTGGTTTGAGTACCTTCCTGAAACAAGAACACTTGTAGCATATAAATGATGATTTCCAAGTACAAGTGTGCAAGTAATACCTCTTTAAGACAGTAGACAACAAAGATCACTATGGTTGTTATGAAATTGCAGTAGATTGCAATAGTATAACAACAATAGATAAATTATAACAACAACAAGAAATACACTTCAAAATTACAACAATTTACCATGAAAACTTAACATTAACTCAACAGAACATTGTCCAATTGTTAGATGCAATTTATGGGTATGTTAAGCCACTATTAGAGCTATGTATGCAACAAATTAGAGTAAGTTGAGATGGTTGTAGCAAACTTTTGCAACAAAAACAAGTTTATTAGTGAATTAGCTCAAGTTAGTAGGAAGCTTGAGAGAATGAAAATTGAGAGTTTGTTGATCACTGTCATCGTAAGAGAGCTTGAAGAATAGTTCCTTTAAGGGCTATGGAGTCTTTACAACAACAATGTAATGAGTTTGGAGATGAAGCTAGCAAAGACTAAGAGGTAGGGATTAAAATCTAAGGTGCTAGCACATTAGGGCCTTAGGGTTTAAACCTTCAGGAGAAGGATTGCTAGAGTGCAAACATTTTTGGGCTCTAGCAACCTTTTATCCCTTCTTAGGTACTTCAACTAGGTCGCAATAAAGAGTCTAGGGATAAAATACTAAAGCACTATCAATTTAGGGCTTTATGATGCTAACCTTAGCAAGGAGATTTCACCAATTTTGAACAAGAATAAATTTGTGAGAGGAGGAAGCACTTATGCTCCTCTCTTAGGGTTTCGCCAAGCAAGATGTCTATCACGAAAAGAAGAAATTACCATGAACATTTGATAGCACAAAGATAATAATTGCAGAAATTTAACTTACTTCATCAAGATAGCATGAGAATAAACCCTAATTGCAGAAATTCCATCAAAAAATTAGCAAAAGCATCCATAAATGATCCTCCAAGCAAGTCGCATCAGTGTAGAAGGGAGAGATAACCAAATAGGGTGAAAATTACAGACTTGTTCTCTCAAAAATTGTGAGAAGATGTGATGATAAAATGAAATTTCAAGTGGATTTATTTATATGGATCCATATTGACCTATTTGTCCACTTAAAAATTTCAACAACAAAACATAAGAGGGTTGACCCCTTTAATCCGCCCTAACAATATACACAAAATAAATTTCACATGAAATAAAACCCTAGAAGGGTTACGTCATGCCCCAAGAGGGTGACGTAGGCTCTCCAAGTGCAACGTCAAGCATGGGGAGGGAGACATTGTGCCTCCAAAGGCCATGTGTCGTGCCAAAGTGCCCTGCCATGGTCTTCTCCTGTCAAGCCACCTCTAGAACCATCTCATGCATCAAACCCCCGCCCTCCAAGATGATATCAATGGCCAAGGAATGACGTCCTAGGCCTCTAAAGGTCAACGTCCAAGTGAAGAAGGATGTAACCTCGTCCTCTGGTGATGCCCAAGTGCCTCCAAAGGCAACATCCTCTATCCTTTAGGTGCAATGTTCATTATCTATATTCTTCCTCATGCGGGGTCTTGCGTCCATCCCGTGGGCAAGGTCCTACAAAGATAAACAAGTACACCCTCCAAGGGTCCACAAGTCACAAGTATCATGCCAAGTAAGCCACATTTAACACAAGAACCACCCAAACATGTGCATCAAAGCCCCCTTTTCAAACTAAACAAATGTTCAAAGACCTTGTAAGTTTTTCCTAATTTAGGGATGGGAGGGGTGTCATGGTGCCCTATTGGGTAAGCCAATCCCCAAGTGAAGGAATGTTTCCCAAGAAGACCCTATCTAGATCATGTGATGAGTATGAGGCGGGTTTGGGAAGACTTATGGGCATGGGGTTCTTGACATATTAAGGGTTCATATTGTCTCATTTATGGGTGCCTTTGTGGAGGGTGTGTTGTATCCCTCGTTTGAAATGCAACCTTTTTCCAAGCCCTTGCCTTTAATTTATTATGGTCCGAACATTGAGTGTTATGTGCAATGGAAAGTAAGGAGCACTGCAATGCCACTTGAAGTCAGGAACACTTTGAGTGCCACATAAAATAGAAAGTAAAGGACACCACGAGTGCATTCCCCCAACAAGGGGGACATTTATTAATTATATGTTTTAGAAGGTCCTTGATTTTTATGGAGAAGCATTTCATTACTCTCATGACCTTAGGGTGGACATATAGAGGGATAATTCATTGGCTTTTAACTTTTTCCAGCTACAACACCTTTGGGCCTTTAGCCTCTTTGATGCAGGAGCACCATCAGCAAGCACATGTGGAGAGACAACTCAACACCTTAGCGCGCCTTTGAATCAATCCAGAATCTTAACACTGGCGTTTCCTGCAAATATTTTTTTTGAACTGATTGAAAATTGAAGAAGATCAAAATGCTCGGGAGCTGAATGATCATGCGTGATCTGGGAGTTTCACTCCTAGACTTTAATGTAACGAAACTGAAGTGGTAGTTAGTTTTTTTTTCTGGAGTAGATAGACATTGTAAATGGTGATTAGACACCACTAGAGTAGTTCTCAGAGGGAGTTAGTAGGCCTTAGATGAGATAGTAGTTCTCGGAGGGAGTAATTCTGAGAGAGGGTTAGTAGTTTTAGGGAATTGTAGAGAGAGCTCAAGATAGAAGAGGGTAGAGAGTTGAGACTCTGTTGTAGTCTAGCATTTGTAAACATCTGTATAGACATTCAGAGATAATACAAAAGCAGTTTTTCCTGCATATGAGATTTCTGTGTGTTTATGTGTATTTGATGAATGTTCTTTGTGGGTGTTTATGGATATATGTTGTAGGTGTATGTGTTAGATTTCATTTGTAGGGTAAGGATAGAATTCACTATCTATTTGAGAGTTTGTGGGGTTGTTATGGGTTCTTTAGGCGGTGCAAGGAGTGCACGACAGGGTATTGGAAACTTTGTAACCAGTGCATATGAACTCTTACGAGTACGAGAAGAACGTGTCAGGAGGTCACACTAGAACATTTACAAACTCAAAAGGATCCTCAAGGTTACTGAACACCTTGGAGGGTAGACTATGCAAAGGAAGCACAAAGAAACATAATTGTTGAAAATTTTGTAGAGCTCTGGCAGGAGGGCATTGAGCAGGTGCAGGGAGTGCACAGGTGAACTCTGTTTGAGTTCTAAGGAGAGAAGCGTCAGAGGATATGACACTCACAGAGTTACTAAATAATCTGGAAAGCTCAACAACGAGTGCTTGAGCAAAATTTGTCGAGAAGGCATAAGAATCCCTAAGGCGTAAAGGGACCGAAACCTTAGAACTTGAGTAAGCAAAGCTCAAGAAAGACAGCGCAAGGAGTGTGTGCAGGAGTGAATTTATTCCAAGTTCACAAGCTCGAGGAGTAGTGCAAGTTTGCACATGGAGCGCAAGTGTGAGCCAGAACCGAGGTCAATTTTCATTGTCAAAGCTCAGGATAAAAAGTGGAATCAAGACCCTAGCAACCGGGTTAGCAGGAGAAGGTTTGAAGGCCAAAACCTTTGAGCACTTACAAAATTTTCCCAAGTCCGGGAGAACAAAGAAGCTTAGGAGGAGGAGTGATAGAAACTATCAGATCAACTGTAGGAAGAGATATGGACTGTCAGATTAGGGTCTAGAACGAAGGAGGAATGCGCAAGGAGAAGGACAGATCCCATCCATTGGATCTGGGTGTGAAGGACCAACAAGTGTTGGATCCAGGTAAAGTGCACAGGCCTTAACCCTTTGTGTGCACAAGAAAGTGGACTTGTCGAAGTCCCGAAGAGGATCGGGATTGTTTGTTGTCAAGGAAGGGACACATGGAAGGAGATACTACGCTCTGGAGCATAACCACTTTGGAGGAATTGGAGAATAGAGGTGGAAGAACTCCCGAAGGCTGAAATAGATCCGGGTCGTTGGTCTTCGGGAGATACGTTTCTATAGATCTGAGACTTCGGGGAAAGTCACTTCGGAAGACTTCGATTGTGGAGTGTGACAAGCTTCCGAAGTCCCGAAGGATGAAGTAGATTGCAATCGTCTGTTGTTGAGAACACATGGCGCAAGATCATGAAGTTTGAAGGCCCAACACTCTGAAAGGAAGTCGATGAGAGCGGAGAAGATATGGATCATCAGATCCAGAGGGACGCGTGGTAGAAATCCGTTGTATTCAGGTGAAACCACTCCAGGAGAAAACGAGTGTGAAGCAGTTGAAACTCCCGAATCCCGAAGAGGATCGGGACCGTCTGTTGTCAAGGAAGGGGCATGTGGCATGAGATCCTGCACTCCGGAGCGTAACCATTTTGGAGGAATTGGAGAATAGAGGTGGAAGAAATCCCGAAGAGCTGGAGGCCGAAATAGATCTAGGTCGTTGGTCGCTAGGAGATACATGTCAATAGATCTGAGACTTCAGGGAAAGTCACTTCGGAAGATTTCGGTTGTGGATTGTGACAAACTCCCGAAGTCCCGAAGTAGATCACAACCGTCCATTGCGGAGAACACGTGGCACGAGATCAGGAAGTTTGGAGGCCTAACACTCTGAAAGGAAGTCAATGAGATCAGAGAAGATCTGGACCGTCAGATCCATAGGGACGCATGGTAGAAATTCATCGTCTTTAGGTGAAACCACTCCAGGAGAAAACGAGTGTGCAGGAGTTAAAACTCCCGAAGCTTGAAGAGTCAAAGTGGATCATAGCCATCAGATCCAGAAGGACGCGCGTTGACAAATTGTGTATTTCAAGTAAAAGTACTCTGGGAGAAAACGAAGGCCGAGATTTTGAAACTCCCGAAGCCCGAATAACCAAAGTGGCTTGTGACCATCGATCTGTGGGGGACACGTGTCAACGGATCGTGAACTCCGGGTGAAAACGCTCCGGGAGAAGCGAGCGTGGAAAATTTGGGACTTCCGAAGGCCAAAGTCCCGAAGTGGACCAGAGCCATTGATTTGAGGTGGACGTCTGGTGCCTGATCTAGAACTTCAAGTACAGAATACTCTGGGAGAAGGCGAAGGTTAGAACACCCCGAACTCCTGAAGCGCAGAGTCCCGAAATGGATCTCGATCGCTGGTCACAAAGGAGAACGAGGATCGTTGATCTAGTCCCGGTTGAAAGTTGTCGAAGTCGTGAAGCGCCAGGAGGTTAAGCCCTGGGTCACAGCCCAAGGTCACATGCAAGGAAGAGGCTAGCACTATCAGTGTGAGATTTGGGAAAGGGTGCCAAGATAGAAGGACCCACAGATAGTCGTTGACCTGTGAATGAAAAAATCGACGATGAGGAATCATTGAGGGGAACTGAGGAAAAATTAGCGAGCGTGCTAGTTCGTAGCCTACTATTTACTAGAACCATTGATCTCGTCAAGACAGGGGATCAAATACCATGGTTTAAATGAGGTTGGGTGAGCACCTTGTCGATTGCGAAGGCAGATCTCTCCAATAAAGAGTGAGCACATTGGCAGCCCGCAATTTCTGTGAACCGTCGATCGACGGACAAGTCGGTAACGATCAGATCGGGACCGTGAAAATCCTGAGGGTGATAATAGGGTCTGTGTTGATTAAGATTGAGACCAGTAAGGTTTCGAGGAGCTAATTTAGCTTGTAGATTAATTGATCCTTGACCGAGAGGTCGAGCAACCCCGAGGAGAAAAGGGGGGGGGTCTGCATCAAGTGGTATCAGAGCTTAAAATTTGTCTACATATTGTAGGGAAAGGTGAGAAGGTGAAAAGAGGTAATCTGAAAACAACAAATGGTATCATAAGATTAATTGTGCCTGTAGACAATAGGTGAAGGAGGAGACAGAGTGTGATGCTCTATGAATGACGATTGCACGTATGCAGCAACAAATGGACAGCGAGGTAGGCTGCAGGGAAAAGTTGGAGATGCTCTTGGTGACAAATAATGCACAAACTTTCTAGGAAGGAAAGCAGGGGGTGAAAATGGTTGTTAAAGGCCATCGGTGTGGTCAAGAGAAGGACCACCAATGGAAAAACAAAACTCAGATAGAAAAAGAGCTCAAGGAGATCAGAGCAGGGATGGAGAGGTTGACATTGAGGATGCAGCAGGAAGCAAAGGTACACTAGACATATGAATGGCCTTTGAAGAGGAAACGAAGTGGCCTTTCTAGAAGTTGTTAGCCATAAGGAAACAACAAGTAGTGAGGAAGTGGTTGAGGCATGCTGAAAACCTCAGTGGCATAGAGGGGAAAGTGATTCACATATGTGAACTAGAGATTGGGAGGAACCTCAATGATGAGGTTGAGATGAGATCAACTATATATCTCATGAACTGTTAGGAGGGCAAAGATAAATTCTTAAGTTTTTAGGTGGGCAATGATATGAGATCATTTGAAGATCTCATAGACTGCTGGGAGGGCAGAAGTGGAATCCCAAATTTCCAGGTGGGAAAGGGAAAGAGGAGGAGACTGTCTGACAGTCTCATGAACTTAGCTGAGAGTTCATATCAATAAGGAGTGCTGACAGATGGAAGGGAGGCAGAAGAAAGGCCTCGTCTGTATGAAGATTCATGTGGAGTTGCAGGCCATATGAATGAAGATGATGAGAAGTTAAATGCTTTTATCACAAAGGAGGAGGATCAAAGGAGTGTTCTAATCATTGGAGGGATTCAAATATTTCAACAGAGGCTAGCACAAGCGTTGCACATGAGGAGATGATGCAACAAGAATCCAAGAGAGAGGTCATGGGGCCGAATGATTTTAAAACTAACTCTGTCTGCGATGCAGGTGCAGTAGAGGAAAGACAACCAACAAGGATTGTCAAAGAGAAGGAGAAGGAGCAGACACTGATGTCTTCCCCAGAAGAAAAAGAGGAGCATTCAGATGAATTTCGCACTAAATGGAAGCAAGAGCTAAAGATGTTGGAGGATTGGTTGAACAATCCAGAACCAGGAAAGGACTCTCAGGATGCAGTCATGCAAAGGGAGACAGGATGTCAGCATGAGGAGCAGCAGTCATGCAAAGGGAGACAGGATGTCAGCATGAGGAGCAACAGTCATGCAAAGGGAGACAGGATGTCAGCATGAGGAGAGACTGTCATGGAGGAGGAAGAGCACACATTACAATGTGCCGAAGAGATGGAGAAAGAAGAACGTTGGGTGGAATTACTCAAAAAATTCAACCAAAAATATGAACATGAAGAATTGGAGCCTACAACAGTAGCAGAAGGAGAAGAGCATTCTGAGGAATGGCTCAAAATTTTCAGCTAGGAAGCTGAGCAAGAGATAATTGTAGGATGTGAACCTACAACAAAGGAGAGAGCAACAGATAGCATGGATTTTTTTGATCTGTGTGAAGAACTAGAGGCCCTGGAGAGAAGGGTAAAGATGAAAAGTCAGCTAATCCTACAAGTCAGGTTGGAGGTTGATGAAGAGGAGATACAACAAAATGGGATGAAGGAGAAGATCCAACCAGTGGACCATCTGGATAAAGAAATAGTGGAGATAAAGAGATTGATGTTGGAAGCATCACAAAAAAGCAGTCAGCAGAGAAGGATGGAACAAAACAGAACCCGCAGGAGCAACAAATCAGAGCAAGTGGACAGCTCCAATTTTAGGTATGGGACCCTGGAGGATCTCAACAACAGAGTAGAGGGAGCCATGAGCATGAGCTCATGATTTTCCCAGCAGTGGAGTAGGATGTAGGAGCTTCGTCGGCAAGCACACATGGAGAGACAACTCAGCGCCTTAGCGCGCCTTTGAATCAATTCAAAATCTTAACACTGGTGTTTCCTGCAAATATTTTTTTTGAACTGATTGAAAACTGAAGAAGATCAAAATGCTTGGGAGCTGAATGATCACGAGTGATATGGGAGTTTCACTCCTAGAATTTAATGTAACAAAACTTAAGTGGTAGTTAGTTTTT
>SNQJ01S0001159.1:211723-235662 GCA_010110895.2 Picea sitchensis | reverse complement strand
TTCTTCCCATGAAATGAGGTACAAGCCCTTCTCGGGGTCAATGAGCCCAAAATCCCAAAACACGAGGAAACAGAAGGGAAGAAGTGTGGAAAGTGGTAAGTATGAGCAAGAATGGAACGATGACCCTTCAAGGAACCACCCAATAGCAACCCTTTTTGCAAGGGTGACCAACTTACTAGGAAACCATGTCAACCACCAAGGTGAAACTAGGCAGAGGGTATAATTTCCAAGCAGACGTTCCATAATCAAGAAAGGATTATTTGCAACATGTTCGAACGCTTCAAATATTAAAGTGACCCTTGCTGTGAGACTTGAATTCTTGCCTCCTAAAGCAAGACGTGCTATCTTCTTGGAGCCAAGATGGTGTAGTGGATGTTGCTCTATTGAAATGGTGATAATAATGATGAATTGTGGTGAAATAGAGGGGCTTTGTAGGTTGTGTTGTGCATTGGGCTCTCAACACTTCATGTCTGCTACATGTGGGCCTCGAGACATCATCTCCCTAGTTACCCCTAGATTGGGGGGGGGAGCACCCCCTACACCACAAATACCCAGAGAACCTTGACAAGCACCATTAAAATATCCCCAAACCATGGATTTGTCTATTTATCGATTTTTTCATAATTCTGGGTAGCTTTACTTTCATTGGTTTCCAAATTCCACTGTTAGCAAGACTAATTTGATCATAGAGTTGGATTGGAAGTATTTCTTTACCTTTGAATGTCACTTCATTTCTCGCAAGGCATATTGCCCACACCGCAATGCATGGAAAATCTTATGTTCTTAAACAAAGTTAACCTTATACCACCCTTCAAAGTAAAGTTAAGATAGATTCCCCTTCCCATTTTCCTTTGCAACCTGTCAATCTTAGTGCCTCACTCCATAGTTCTTTTGAATAGGGATAATGCATTGATAAATGACATATAGATTCACCATTGTTTTTACACAAAATACACCTACATGGACCATGCAATATCCTTTACGAGAATTGTCCATGTAAGTATCTTGTTCAATAATGCCAACCAAAGAAAAATTCTACCTTTTAAAACATTGTTTAATTTTCACATGGATTTCCACCACCATTTATTTTCACCTTGCTTCTTCCTCCATCCTAGTTTTTTTGTATAATTCCTTGTAGATTTATTCTTTGATCATATTATATAATCTTCATTATCCTTTAGTCTAATGACACTATGTTTTAAGCTAAAAATGAATTGATGCCATTCTCATGTTATCTCCCCTCGAAGTTACAACTGTCAAGTTGATTTCCAACCTTGATTCCAGATAGAGATGAATCCTAGATCTACTGTGTTTATTAAATGATAAATTTCCAAGTTGTTATGTGTAAATTTTAAAGGTTTTGATAGCTTGAATTTCCTCGAGCAATTGCCTCAATCATGGTTCTATTTCCTTTTCCAACTTTTTAGAGCAACCATCTTTCTAATATTGGAAAGGCTGGTCAACAACAAGGCTCGAAACCATTACAACAATATACTCATGATGAGCTCAACATGTCACTTACAGGAATTGAACCCGGGTGAGGAGGATAACAATCATTCCTCCCAACCACTCGAGCTAAACCCAATTGACTTCACAACCATCACTTTACCCATAATTCTTCATTTTGCATCATCCTTCAAAGGCTTTTTGTTGCTAATGCTTGGCCAAATAGGGGCATGTTTTTTAAACCCTAACCTCCAATGTCTTTTGGCTTTACAAGCTTTCTCTATTTGACCAAGGGTATCCCTTCCTTGTATCTTTCCCCAATGCTTAAAAAATAAAGCAATTTCTTCTAATCTTTTCCAACTTCATTTTAGGAATGTGTGCTAAGAACAACCGATAAATGAGATCCCCTCCAACACACATTTTGCCCAGGTCAACCTACCCCTTGAAGCCATCTATAACACTAGTTTGTCACCCTCCCTTCTATTTTTTCATAAAACAAATACTAATATATAAATTTATAATCATGAAACCTAACCTATTTTAGGCCATTGTAAAAAAGAGAAGGAAGTATAAGGCACCATTTGAGAATTATTTGAGGAGCCCGTTTTATTGAATAATAGATAAAGCTCTCTACTAATGGGGTAGAGGCATTAAACATGGGATCACAATTTTATTTTTGTTTTTTTTTACCTAAAATGAAATAAGGAATATGATAATAATGTTATCACTAGAAGTGAAACATATATAAATCAATTATGGATCTAAGTTAATTAATAACAATAATAATTATTATTTACTTTTACATAATTATTTTACTTGAGAGTAAGTTTACCTATAAGACCTCTTTGTTTATGGTATAATGGACTCTCCACAGACATAAATTCAAGGCAAACATCATACACAACAACGAATTCATTAATATTATAATCATTCCCTCAACAATTTTATTTTTCATTTTTTTAACCTAATATGAAACAAGTGTTGCATGGCAGCGTAGTCCCTGCCAGGTTGGAATGGGAATACAGAGACACGTGGGAAGTATCTTGAAGTACAAGTGGTATCCATGTAGAGGATGACTCGTGCCAGTGTGTCACACGCCAACCATAAGACATTGGGCTAGTAGATGACCCCCAAAGACCCTCCCGAATTAGTTAATAATAATATTATATTAATATGTGGTTAATATGCGAACGAGGATGTCAACCCCACTGCGTTTTTAATAGATGTGATACTCCTATTTAAGATTTTTCATGGGGCATGTATAGTTCAAATATGGGACTTAGAAAATTTCTATCTCAATGACTTCAAATAAAGGTTCCTGGAAAAAAGGACTAGGAATCACACAAATTAAACATTCAAATATAATAAACACAATTTCCTGACATCCAACATAGTTGAAGAAAAAAAATGTAGCATTCCGAAAGCAGCACACAAGGCACTATTGAAATTGTTTCTAAATTAGTTTTCTTTGGAATTTATAAAAAAATAATAATGTCTGTTACATATTTCTGGAAATTTAAATGCGTTTGTCTTATAGATTGGGATTGGGGCTCTCACGGACCATAAAAGAAATAAGTACAAGAAATAGCACTGTAGAAAGAATAAGTGTGCGACGGTAGAGAGGAATACCTAAAAAGAAGAAATTGGAACTTATGAGTCTTTGGTTAGAGATTTCTATTTAAAGAGGTAGAATAATTGGATTGATAAAGAAAGCAAGATGTGATCAATATAGATTTACTATGAAGTTGATGCCTTTTTGTTGCTCTCGTCGACGACCATTGGAATCGTGCCAACCGATTTTTTTCCCTTCGTCGGTGAGCTTGTCCATTCTCCTTTGGAGCTAGTCTTCAATGTAGCTTCTCATGGGGGCCACGTTGATTTCACCCCGGATTTCTATGTTGAAAAGCTCGTTTTCTAATTTCCTTAGATCCATAGAAATACTATGCAGAGCCTGTTCAATTTATTCACTGTGTGGCGAATAGTCCACTAGCTAGTTCTCAACGTCATCTTCACCATATTCAAGGATGTCGTAAAACGTTTCTAAAGACAACCCCTTTAAAATATCAACTTGTTCATCAAAGACTTGCTTGGTTAAGGATGAGGATTAAGTTTGGGTCTTGAACCTCGTTGGTACTTCCGGATAAGTCTAATTGGGTCACGTTTCTGAATAATTCATATTTCTTTGATATGGCTTGTTCACATGATTCGACAATGAGTTGTAGGTTCTTAACTTTCTCTTTCCAGCATGCTTTTAATTGTTTGATCTAGTTTGGGGAGGGGAGATCCTCTTGTCTTCCTTTTAGATCTGAGATGTTGATGACATGGTTGGAAAAAGGGGTCACCGTCTTTAGATAGAAACGTTATTCATTTTTAAAATTCATCTGCAAATGTTCGTGTAAATCATTTTCCCTCGTTCGAAAGGAAGCTATATTTTGTGATGCTTCCCAGGCTTCAGTAATTAGCTGCATTCTTGTCTTGGTATTCTTCTCTACCTAGCCTCTACAGGATGTGAGGAGGCTGGAGGATTTTTTTAACTTGGCTACAGGGGTGACAGGCATGGTGTTTGCTAAAGGACTAGCAAACACTGGGGTAGGAATCAAAGCCTCCTCCATTTCCTTGATTCAGTCGTTCAGTTTGGCATTCTCCGCTTCCTAAGGTGAAATCGAGAGATTTGGGACAACTGCATTTTCCTAAGGTTAATCTCTGAACGAGATTTCCCTTTCTTATTTGTTACATCTCTCTTTTCAATAATTAAATTTTTATATTGGTTGTCAAAAACAACGCTCTGGAATATGAAGGATTCATCTTCGTAAAAAATGTCGGTCTCAACTATTTCCATTTTCAAACTATGGTACATCACGTCCGTGGGCAGATCAACTTTGCGGAACATGTAATCTACAGATGTTTCAAGTTGCATGTCCTCACTTTCAGTTTTGGGCTCTTCCGCCTACCCTATAATGTTTTTTCTCTTCTTCGTCACTGGATACTTGTGAGAACTATCAATATTTCTGCGAGCAGGGTTCTTATCTCCTCCTACGTTTGAAGATTTCTGGTTTGCTTTCTTATTGGGGTGGGTTGTTAAAGCGATGTTCCTTGATGTCGTGCTCTTGGGAGTGTTGGTCGAGGACTGGACACTCTTCTGACCAGAGCCTTTTCCCTGTTGTCTGTACAATTCAGTTGCGCTTTGCAATGTCTCTACGTCGCCATCGTCGGGAGCAGGAGTGTTGTCGTCACTGTCTTTGTCTTCGGTCAAGTGTCTATGGATAAAAGAGTTGCCAAAGCCAACTGATAGTAAATGTTCTTGAAAAATCCCATTAGGGTCGAACCCTCTTATCCTTTAAACATATTTTAGGTTGAAGTTCTTGAAATGGCCTGTGAATTCGTCAATCTTGTTGACGTTTCTGAACACGAAGTCCCGAACTTTCTAGGGTAGAGGAATGAACTGTTTTTTTCTCTTGCCATGGAAAAAATGCAACCAGTAGTTGTATTGCCTTGCGATTTCTGTAGCAAACATCATGTCTGTGATGATGGAAAGAAAGTAGGATTTTCCTTAGATCCAAAGATCATTATTACACTATAATTTTCCTATCATTCAAGTGTCCCCTTCGTGTCCAAAAACTTGGTTGCCTGGCCAGACATCCGAGGAGCATCCTTTCCTAACAATAAATCTTTGAAAACCAAGACAAAGTCATTAAAAACCTCATAAAAACAATGGGAGGCTTTGTACCTCCACAAGGCCTCATACCAGAATGTGACTGGGTCAAATTCATAGTTTATTTTCTTGGACATAGACAGTTTTGGAAATGGACAACAATGTGTTATTGCGAAAATCAAGTAGGATGACATATAAACTTTATTATCTTCTTTGAATCGTGACAGTTGGGAACAGATTTCAACGAAAATTAGCTTCCCCCAATAAAAAATGAATTGTTCCTTGACTGTGAAGTACAAAACATAAAGAACTATGCGGTAAATGTTTGTCGTGGATTCATGTCCCGTTATTATTGTAAACAACCAAGCAATTTCCCGGAATGGATTTCTAAAGGAACTGACCTGCAACTTTGTGATATCTTCAACAACTGTTGTTGGGTCTTTGAGGAACTCGGGTAAGAGGTCCAACCCGTTATCATGTTTTTCTAGGAACCGCTTGCAGTCTTGTCCTATGAAGGTCAATGCTGGCTCCAACAATCTTAACATCTTGCGGAAGACCTGAGGTGACAAAGAAACAAGAGAATGGTTGCGCAGTGGAATAATTCTTTGGCTTGAAATATATTTTTCAGCGCACCAAGAGACCACCTCCTTACAGTAAAAAACCACAGGGATGCAGCCTACATGAGCGATTCCAGAGGTCCAAATCACTTCATTCTGGGCGGAACAGGATGAATAGTAAGAGTATGCCATGGAACACTCAAAGTTCTGGTCCTCACGTCCGAAGATATTCATTGTATCTCCACAGAATTGTTGTCAAGTTGCTGCCATAAGTTTACGAGAACGTTCATTTGCTCCAAACGATGTTTGAAATGAAGAGTTGAAAGGGATAATATAACCCTCTGCAAATCTTGGTCCAATGCGTGTGAATGGGAGATCTCCTCAAGCCTTCCGCTCATTAATGACAATCTCGATGGTTGTTGTATGATGCGTTGTTAGCATTAAAGACTAGTAATTGCATACCTAGAAGTGCAAAGATGGTGGGTACAACAAAGAGAAATTAAGGAGTGTCTAATTATCAAAAGCGGTTGGGCAGGCTTCAAAATAGGGTTACAAGGTACAACCACTAAAGGTGAGGGCCCGAGGGTCAAATTGTATGTCTTGGAAATTTTTTGAGTGCAAAATGAATAACACGAAAGAGGGCATGATGGGACAGTCCAGAGGTCAATTTGTATATCGTGGAACTCCGGGTATTGTTTGCAGACCACAGAACAATGGAAACGCAATCGTGAGCCCGCCTGTCCGGGAACCCGCAATTGAAAAAGTGGCTTAAGAATGGAATAGGGAAATGGTTGGTCGTACTCGTTTTCACTAATATATTAAAATTTGTAATAGATATCCCATTACATGGCAAGATCTTTTCTGCATGTTTCTGGGCAAGTTCTGTAGCGATAGTCAATGTGACTGTCTCGTCGAGCTTTTTGCTTTTTAATGACGGTCTGTACGGTTGTTGCATGATGAACTATTAACATTAAACCTTGGTCGTTACATGATGAACTGTTAACATTAAACCTTGGTCATTGCATACTTTGAAGGAAGTGTGAAGGTGGCGGGCACAGTAAAAAGTGACTAAGAATTGGAGATTTCGTGAACCCGCCAACCCAAGGATCCGCAAAAGAGATTCCATGAAATGGGCAAGTATGGAAAGCGGTCGGATGGGCTTCAAACTAGGGTGACAATGGTTCCCTAGGAGACGTGACTTCACGAGGGTCAAATTGTATGTCTCAAAACTTTTGAGTGCAAAATGTGTAGCATGGAAGAGGGGATGATGTGAGAGTCCAACGGTCAATTTGTATATGGCAGAAGTGTGGGAGATCTCCTCAAGCCTTTCACTCATTAATGACATGTTTAAGGTTCATGCATGACGAAGTGTTGGCATTAAAGCTTACTAATTGCATATCCAGAATGAAGTACGAAGGTGGTGGGGACAGGGAACAACAATTAAGGAATGGCTAATTATCGAAAGCGGTTGGTCGGGTTTCAAAATAGGGCTACAAGATACAACTACCAGAGGTGAGAGCCCAAGGGTCAAATTGTATCTCTCGGAAGTGTTGACTGCAAAACACGTAACATGGAAGGGGCATGATGGTGCATTTCTATGAACAAATTGTATATCGTGGAACTCCGGGTACTGTTTGCTAGTCGCGAAGCATTGGAAACACAGTCCTAAGCCTGCCAGTCCGGGAACCGACAATCGAAAAAGTGTCTAAGTATGGAACAAGGAAACGATAGGCCGAATTCGATACACAGTGGTTGCAGCATGTGCAAGCATGGAAATTTACCATGTCATGAACATAAAACCAACTTGCGGCTAAGTATTGAAAGGAACGGTGGACGATCGGGCTCATGACGGGGCATTCCAGCGGACAAATTGTATATTGCGAAACTCCGGGTACTGTTTGCAAGTCGCAGAAGATTCAAAACACAATTTTGAGCCCGTCAACCCGGGAACCTGCAATCGAAAAAGTGTCTAAGTATGGAATAGGGAAATGGTGGCCCATACTTGTTTCAAAATAGGGTGACAATGTTTCCCCAAAGACGTGAGGCCTCGAGGGTCAAATTGTATCGCTCAGAACATTTGAATGCATAATGTGTAACACTGAAGAGGGGATGATGTGGGAGTCCGACAGTCAATTTGTATATAGCGGAGTTCCGGGTGTTGTTTTCAGGTCACGGAACAATGGAAGTTAATCTAGAGGCTGAAATAATCAATGTGCATTGGGAAGGGCGTGATTGTGACAGGGATGGAAGGGAGCAATAAATGGTTTGAAACTTTTTATGACCCCGGGTAAAGTGAAGATTGCGAGTTGGAGGAGCCCGGGGTGGAATTGTAGATCACAATTTTTTTTGGGTGCAAGATGTATATCACAAAATAGGTGGAAATTTTTTGCTAAGTATAGAAAGGAATGACGGTCATTCTGAATACTGTAAGTGGCAGTTTAATGTGTGTTAATGGTGCCAATTATTTCGTACCAGTGTGTTCAGTTGTCACTAGTAAAACCATAATTAATGTGCATTGAGAAGGGCACGACGGTAGTGCGAATGGAAGGAAATGATAGATGCTTTGAAACTTTTGTGAACCCTGGTAGAGTGAGGCTTGAGAGTTCAAGGATTTCGGGGTGGAATTGTAGATCATGGAAGTTTTGAGTGCAAGATGTATATCACGAAACAAGTAGCAACAAAGTTCAAAAGCACCAACCCCAACAACCGCGACCATAAAATTGGCTAAGTATGGAAAGGAACGACGGTCGGTCAGACTCATCGTGTGAGGATATAGATAGAGATGAAGATATGTCAATCCGCCAACCAAGGAACCCGCGATCATAGAAAGGCGACTAAGTATATAACCAGAAAGGGATAATAGATGGGAAGAAGAAAATGGAAAAAAGGCTAAGTGTCTCACAGAACAACATCTATTGTTCGCTTATGAATGCCAATCTTTTCGAACCCCTGGTGAGTTCTGACTAGTAAAAGCATAAATTGCAGATCACAAAAGTTTTTGGGTGTAAGATGTATATGACGGAACAGGGGGCATAAGTGTTCGATACCGCAAACCCAGGACCCGATGGTCAGATAATTGGCTAAGTATTGAGAGGGACCACGATTGGTTAGGCTCATGGTGTGAAGATAGAGATGAAGATGAACATCTGCCAATCTGCGAACACGAAAGTCGTGATCATAGAAATGTGATTAAATATAGAACCACAAAGGGATACTAGAGGGGAAGAAGACAAGGAAAAATTAAAGATAATTTGTTTATATTTGTTCCAATAGTATTCATATTAATATATATTAATAGATTGTTTGTGGTCCAAATGTAAAGCATCTTCCAATTTGCAGGGTGTTTTTTGTTCGCAAATTTCGTTGAAACCCATAAGCAATAGAAAGAAAAAATAATAATAATAATAATAATATATATATATTTACATATGACGTAACTTTTTTTTATATGCACGGATATTATCAAGTAGAAGAAGTTGTAATATATGCAGAATATTGAACAGGAACATGACGTCAACACCTGAGTTGCCTTGTTGAAATAGAGTCATTATTTCATTCTATTTACGGGACCCCGAAGAATGAAAGTAGGACGGGCCCTCCCATTTCTTTCTTAAGTATAGGGTGGGCGCCACATAAGTATGGCCTATCACAAATTATTCTTCCATGTAAAATGTAAGGAGCGAATAGAGTAGCTTTTATTTAAATCAAAGTGTTGGGCAACAGAAAGAAAAGCTTGTCGTGCATGTTTAACCAAACAAAAATAAAAATACAAAAATAAAAATAAAAAACAATACCAGACATTGGAAAACACCATACAAAAACCTCAAATATTCTATATTCAGATAAAATGTGTTACAAAATACAACTGAGTTTATTTCCCGAAACAACTGTCTTGAAATAGTTCAACAGATATTCTCTGAAATTTAAATGTGTTTGCCATAATGACTGCGATTGGGGCCGTCGCGGACAAAAAAAGCAAATATGTACAATAGTCAGGCATGTAGACAGTCTTTTATAGATTTCAACTTGATCATCAAATGCTTGCCTGGTAAAAAAACAACGAGTTGAATATCAATTTTGGGTCTTGGACTTCATTGGTGTTGCCAACTAGATCTATCCCAACTTCTTGAATAACTTGTCTCTTCTAGATATGACCTGCCTGCATTAGCTGTTATTCAACATTCCATGCTTTTCTAAGTGTTAATTTCCCTCCATCGTCGAAAACTTGGGGTTTAAGGTGCCTTCTTTGTAATGTTCCTAGTCATTGACATATGAGACAACTTAGAGATGCGATTCAGGCCCAATTCAAAAACGAGGAAGTGGTTTTATGTGACGTTATCTTTGGGGGAAAAAAATCTCGTTAGCCAACAAAAGCTGAGACAAAATAAATTCAAGTATGTTGTGAGTGTTATTCTCCTTGTGTTCGATCATCTGTTTTGTTGAAAGGCCTGCCTGAAGATTTGTATGTTGAATTTCTCTGTTTTATTGCTGTAAATTGGAAGGGACATCCAAGTCACCTGCAAAATGCTCCTCTGTTGAAGTATATAGCTTCTTCCAGCAACACAGATCTGGCAAGTGTATCAAATGCTGCAGATCACATCAGAATATATCTTTTGGCATAGGGGTGGCAGACATCGTGGCTCACAAAATGGTCTGGAATATTCGGAAGTGATGCCAAATATTACTCCATGCCCGAATATACTTAGAAGGAAATTATAAATTTGGATCCTCACGAAGGTGAGAAACTGTATGCGTGTTTGAATCAACATTCTAAAATTAGAGAACCTTTTATGACAAAATTGTAACAGACTTGACAGACAACCAACTTCTATGTCAAAGATTGTTGAGCGACATCTGGATGTAGTAACAAACTCGACATACAATCAACTTTCGATCACTACTGATACTAATGTCAAGTGTAACAAGTCATGACCCCAGGCTCCAGGTAGTTTCACCTTCAGGCATCCACACTGGCGGTGACTCCAGGCTCCAGATAGCTTCAACTTTAGACATCGACACCGGCGGTGGCAATGGGAACAATGCCATTCACTACAATGTGGTAATGTGATGAACAAGCATGCCTATCATTGTCAAAGCACTTGGACTGCAGGATTGTCAGACCTGCAAAGAGCATCGACTTTAGTGTTGCTTTGTTACGACAATTACAATGTTGTTGTGAGTCCACAAATATTTGGAGGTTGGGTGTCGTGTGCGATGATGACCTTGACATTAGGTACATGTCAGGCATCTATTATCTGACATTGCAGTGTTAATGTGATTGCTACAGTGGACGACGACTCAATTTCATTGGCACAAGCAATATTAATTGTTTGATTAATTAACATCCTTGAAGGACGTGAATTCCAAACAACGCCTGAAACTTTTGGAACAACCGTGTGTTAAAAAAATACATTGTTTTATATTTTAAGAAATAAGAAATTGTATTTTCTATGTCTAACATTAGGTTGCACACATAAACCTTTTTAAGTTAATCGAAATTAATATATAGTCAACTCAGATTCCCTGAAGAGTTAAAATTCCCTAGAGCTAGTTTATTTCCATCATGTTGGTTGGGATAAAAGGATCCACCACCAAGACAAAGAAAGAAGGTAGGAATAAAAGCACCTATGCAAACACAAGCTGGTGATGGAAGCACTCTATGACCAGAAAGGCACTTTGTCCTTATCGATTTGTGATCCTGATGAACAACTTGAGAGGCGCTTGCGGTGAGGCCATGGCGATTTATTTGATTCAGACAAGGCAATACTTCAAGCATCAAGCATTTCCTTCTTCTTTTTTTCAAATATCGGATCTACTGCAACATGAGAAATGCAATCTCCTTATTCAAAGCAAGGGAAACAATAGAAAGATTGATATTTGGTGGAAACAACTCTGCAATATCCTACTACATCAAGGTCTCTTCTAAAGAATGAAACAAAATGATTACATGAAGGTGGTAGTAAAAGGTGATTTTTAGAAATCAAATCATTACCTGAACACGTCAAACCTCTTGCGAAAGGTGGTAGTATAAAGTAATCTTCAGAAAGTGTTGCAAAGTGCATAATCCAGAATTCCTTCCCATTATCTTTTCCCAGGTACATGTCAATGCAGTCATCAAAAACTTTTGAGAGCCTCGTTCCCTCGTTATATACCCACTCCCAACTACGAGGAGAACATTCTTGCAAAGAGCGGCAAGCTCTTCGACTCAGATGCAATCATATGCATAGGAATAGTGAAAAAAAAGTGCAATACAGATAGAAAGTTGATTGTATGTGGAGTCTGTTACTACATCCAGAGGACGGTGAACAAACTTTGATAAAGAATCTGACTTTTTGTCAAGTCTGTTACCACACCCAGAAGTCGCTCAACAAACTTTGAAATAGAAACTTTTGTAATTTTAGGATGTTGATTCAACCACCCATACAGTTTCTCACATTTGTGACGATCCAAATTTATAATTTCCTTCTGAGTATATTCACGAATGGAGTAATATTTGGCATCATTTCTAAATATTCCAGACCATTTTCCAAGCCATGATATGTGCGACTCCTCTGACGAAAGATCAATTCTTGTGTGGCCTACAGGATTTGATACATTTGCCAAATCTATGTTGTTGGAAGAAGCTATATACTTCAACAAATGAGCATTTTGCAGGTGACCTAAAAGTCCCTTCCAATTTCCAGTAACAAAACAAAGAAGTTCAACATACAAATCTTTAGGCAGGCCTTTCAACCAACCAAAGCATCGAATACAGGGAGAATACCAATCATAAGATACTTGAATTTTTTTTTGTGTATGAGTTTTTGTTGGCTAACAAAGTTATTTTCGCTCAAAGCTGATGTCACATAAACCATTCCGTCATCTTTCAATTGGGCCTGAATGGCATCTCTAAGTTGTCTCACATGTGGATGACCATGAACATTAGAACGAAGGCACCTTAAAGCCCAAGTCTTCGATGATAGAGAGAAATGGGAATAAGTATTTAAAATGAATGATGGAGGATGATAGTATAATCTTCTGTGAATCTTGGTTTAATGCGTTTTAATGGCAGATGTCCTTGATCTTTTCGCTTATTAATGCCAATCTTTTCAAATATGTGTGTTGAATAGTCACTAATAACATGAGTCAACATTTCCACATGCAAGCATATTCTCAAATATGAGAACCTGCAATATATGCACATTATTAAAGAGGGACATGACGTCAAGACCTTTGTGGATGACACGTTTGTGGATGATAGCGGGGTAGTACAATATTGCACTGTTACTATGATGATGCCTTAAAAAAACTAAAATAGCCAACAATTTTTTCCAATTCAAGATGGACGCAAAAAAAAAATCATCAGATCCCATAATATTCACCCATTAATGTGTTTCAATGGGAGATGTCCTCAAGATTTCCGCTTATTAAAGCCAATATTTTTGAACCTGTCTGGTAAGTTGTCACTAGTAAAAGCACAATTAATGTGCATTGGGAAGGGCATAAGTTGGCGGGGATGGAGGGGAGCGAAAAATGCTTTAAAACTTTTATGAATCCGGGAGTCCGTGAACCCATGAAACTTTGAAGACTTGACTAAGTATGGAGAGGTGGGTCAGACAGATGGAGCCATCGTAGGTAGAGTTACGCTTGTGATTTCAAGGAGTCCAGGGTCTAATTGTAGATGACCAAAGTTTTTGGTGCAAGATGCATACCACGAACACGGAGCACCAAAGTTCGATAGCGCCTATCCGTGAACCCGTGTTCATAAAATTGGCTAAGTATGCAAACGAACGGCGGTTGGTTGGACTCGTGATGTGAAGATATAGATGAAGATGAGGATTTGTCAGTTCGCCACCCCGGGAACCCGCAACACAGAAACACGACCAATTATAGAACCAATCTTTTTGAATATGTGTGTTGAATAGTCACTAACAACATGAGTTAGCATTTCCATACGCAAGCATATTCCTAAATATGACAACCTGTAATATATGCATAGTATTAAAGAGGGACATGACGTCAAGACCTTTGTGGATGACAATGGGGTAGTACAATATTGCCCTGTTACTATGATGGTGCCTTAAAAATACTAAAATCGCCAACAATTTTTTCCAATTCAAGATGGACGCAAAAAAAATCATCAGATCCCATAATATTCGCCCATTAATGCGTTTCAATGGGAGATGTCCTCGAGCTTTCCCCTTATTAAATCCAATCTTTTTGAGCATGTCTGGTGAGTTGTCACTAGTAAAAGCATAATTAATGTTCATTCGGAAGGGCGGAAGGTGGCAAGGATGGAGGGGAGCGAAAAATGCTTTAAAACTTTTTTGAATCCGGGAGTCTGTGAACCCGCGAAACATTGAAGACTCGACTAAGTATGGAGAGGCGGGTCAGACATACGGAGCCATCATAGGTAGAGTTAGGCTTGCGAGTTCGAGGAGTTTGGGGTCAAATTGTAGATGACTGAAGTTTTTGGTGCAAGATGTATACCCTGGACACGGGGCACCAGAGTTCGATAACGCCTATCCGCGAACCCGCGTTCATAAAATTGGCTAAGTATGCAAACGAACGACGATTGGTTAGACTCGTGATGTGAAGATATAGATAGATATGGGGATTTGTCAGTTCGTCACCCTGAGAACCCGTGAGCACAGAAACGTGACTAAGTATATAACCATAAACGCATAATAGAGGGGAAGAACAAAAGGGAAAAACGTGTAAGTTTAGAAGAGGAAAAAGAAAGGGAGACAAGAACTTTATTCCTCGCACAACAACACTTAGTCTCGTAATTATGAAGCCATAGAAACACATTAACTATGGGAAAAACATTCTCAGATATGAAATATAGTTGAAGCTCGACAAATCTGGTTCAAGTAAAAAGAGATGTTGTTTATATCCACTGCAAAAATTTTCATATTATTTTATCTTAATAGTATTTTTTGGTGGCCCAAATGTAAAACCATGTTCCAATTTACGTTTCTCAAGTGGAGATGTGTTTGTGAAGAAACCAGTGAACAAGTACGAAGAGGCTCAACTGCAGTTGCAGGACCTCAACTTTGCAAAGTTGAATCAAACAACAACAAGCAACATCCAACGAACCAACGAGCAAGCATTAACTAGTCAACCAGGAATGTCGGTGAAGAACAATATTGTCCAAATTTACTGCAGACAAGATTGTATAAAAAAATTAGAGGAATATATTGTAACACGCCTGTTAAGCAAACATTTCAGGCTGTGAGGGCTGGCAAGTAAACATGTAAGACTGTGAGGACCGTGCAAAGGCCTCCCACTGTGTAAACATTTAAGGAAGTTGCAGTTTGCATGGTTGGCATTCTGCATCCACAATTGGAACACCTCCATAACACCCAACGACATATAAAAAAGGAAAACGAATTTTCTCTTCGCATACGAACATTTTCTGGAAGAGGATTTTGAGTCAGGCATTGCCAACATTAAATTTTGTCAGTTGCAAACAGGAAATAACAAACAACAAAGAATGATTACGCACGTAAACCTAGTAACGAAACCCACTCGTCAATGGGGAACAAAAGAAGCGTAGTTTCAATCGCGGTTGCAGAATCCCAAGCATGCAAACTGCAACAACAACAACAGGCAAAGAAGAGCAACAACGACAGGCAAACAAGAAGCCAGTCAAAAATCAATGAGCAAGCATCAATCACTGAACTAGTAACGTTGCTAAAGAACAATATTGCCCATATTCACTGCAGACAACATTGCAGAAGAAACAAATAAATAAATAAATAAAATCGAACGAAAATGTATTGTAACAGGCCTGTTAAGCATTGCAGGAATGCAACCGCAACACCGTGTTGGTTTTTCTTCATATGAGATATGATGGATATTCGATATATTATTACAATGATGAGTGTTCCACATATAGGGAACATATGGTGACCATCCATGAAAGTATGTGTCCCTTGAATAATCAATAACTATTTATTATTATCATTTACTTATTATATATGATATTTAATAATTAATAATTATATTATTAATTATTATTCTAAGAGAATGTCTTCCCAATGTTGTCCAAACATCAACACTCCCTCTCAACGAGGGAGACATTTTGCATCATGCCAAGCTTGTCTTTGAAGTATACAAACTTCACCCCATACTCATGATACTTGTCTGTCAATCTTGGGAGACGTCTCTCTCCCACCTGAATCGAGGAGAAACTCCTTCCACAACTCTCTCTCTGAGCCAATTAACTCTCTCTAAGATCAAGTTCACTTTGGGTCTGCATGTGCATATAGCATATTGAGTCTTTATTATTCCTTGTCAAATCACCATGACTAGGACAAAGACCACACAAGGATCTTTCACCACAAGCACACACCTATGAGTGAATGTCGGCTTGATGCTAACTGACACGTGGAAATCACTTCAAGCACCTTGAGTCCATATTATTCCTTGTCATGATCAAGGAAGGACTACGTCTGGGCCCATTTACCACAAGTGCACCTTTATGATAAATGTATCTTATCTCCCTTGGTCTGCAGCCCAATCTAAGAGAAGTTTCGCCCGATGTCGAAACATCAACACTCCCTCTTAGCTAGGGAGGTATATTTCCATAGTAGTACACAACTACTGTCCAGAGACACACAGTCTCCACCAGTGGTACACAACCACCATAGTAGCAAAAGGTTTGTCACACATGGCACTCACATGTGGGCTTCTAGAGGCTACTCCCTCTAGGAACACTTAGGGCCAACTCCCCATAGTGTGAGATGTCAAGGATCAACTCCCTTGACATGTCCTCATGTTCTCTCCACATGGAACGACGGGCTATAAGCCCAAATGCACTTATCCCTTCTCGAATAAGTGTCTTCACATATCAACTCAACTCAATTCACAGAGGAGTACGATCTGGAGAAAGTTTGTCACACATGGCACTCCATGTGGACTTCTAGAGGCTACACCCTCTAGAAACAATAGGATCAACTCCCATAGTGTGTGACGTCAAGGGTCAACTCCCTTGACATATCCTCATGTGCTCTCCACAAGGGACGTTGGGCTATAAGCCCAACCACACTTATCCCTTCTCGGATAAGTGTCATCACAGATCAGCTCAACTCAATCACAGAGGAGTACGATCTGGAGAATGTCTTAGGAAGCTGCAAACATCAACCCTCCCTCTCAGCGAGGGAGGCATTCTCTGCCACGCCAAGTCTGTCACGAAAGTACTTAAACTTCATCCTGGTTTGGTAAGAACATCATCAACCTACTCATCTGTAGGAAGGTACTGCACCAATACTTCCTTCCTCTACACCATGTCTCAGATGTAATGGTACTTGATCTCAATGTGGTTCGATTTGTCATGAAACACTGGATTATTAGAGATCTTCACACAACGTTGGTTACCATAATGAATAATGGTGGAATCCAGCACATGTTCGGATAAATATGCAAGGAGCTTGTGAAGCCACACTGCTTCATAGACTGTCATACTTAATGCAATGTACTTTGCTTCTGTTGTGCTCAAAGCCACAAAAGTTCGTTTCATGCTACACCAGGAAAGCATGGAAGATCCCAAAGTGAAGCAACACCTGAAGGTGCTCTTTCTGTTCACTGTGCTCCCTTCCCAATCAGAGTTGAAATATATCCTTGCCATATCATTATCAATACTGGAAGTATATCTCAGACCATGTCCAATTGTGTTTCACAAGTATCTCAACACATGCTTTGCAACAATCTAGTGTGTCTTTCTCAACTGACTTATAAACTGGCTAAGTGCACTCACTGCATAGCAAATATTTGGTCTGGTGTTAACCAGATACATCAATTATCCAATCAACTGTCTGTACACAGTAGATCAATTTCGTCATAATTGGAAGAAGACACACTTAGTTTCTTCAGATTCGTCATCATTGGTGTAGCCACGAGATTCAAGTTCAATATCTCAAACTTCTTCAATATCTCAACTATGTACTTCCCCTGGCTCAGGAAGATCTCACCAGTTCTCTGCCACATCTTTAGTCCCAAGAAGTAGTGCATCATACCAAGGTCCTTCATCTCAAACTTAGAGGCCAATGCATACTTGCATTCAACAATAAGGCTCTCTGTATAGGTGAGGAATAAATCATCAACGTAGACGAACAAAATCAGGCACTCACCATTAACAGTCTTGTAGTACATGCTGGAATTGACAACACTTTTGTTGAAGCCCGAAAAATCATCAGGTGTCTATCAATCCTTGCATACCAAGCTCGAGGTGGTTGCTTGATTCCATACAAGGCCATCTTCAACTTGCACACATGAGACTCCTTCTCATGTATCACGAAACCATCAGGTTGCTCGATGTATACTTCTTCCTCAATCTCTCCATTGAAAAAGGTTGTCTTTACATCCATCCGATGTACTCTCTAACACATGGATGTTGCAGGGGAAATAATCATTCAGATAGAGGTGTATCGAGAAACATGAGCAAATGTCTCCTCATAATCTATTCCCTCCACCTGAGAGAATCCTCTAGCAACAAATCTCGTTTTGTGCCTCTTGATGCTTCCATCAACTGTGTGTTTGATCTTGTAGATCCATTTGGAAGTCACTACAGACTTCCCTTCAGGTCTTAGAACAATATCCCACACATCATTCTTCATGATGGATTGATACTCCTCCATCATGACATCTCTCCATACTGGATGACTAGTTGCCTCCTCGTAACAGGAAGACTCAAAATGAATGATGTGGCTCATAACTGTGGCATAGCATGAATATCTCTAAAGTCTCTTGCTCTCTCGGAAGGTACCATGAGGATATGCATGTCCTTCTGCCTCCTGCAGAGTCATATGAGTCCATGCAAGTATCTTTTGACCTACTACAATATATCTGGAAAGATTAATTGGAGCTACAAGATCAATTGGATCAATTTGATCAATCTCCACGTGAGACCCTCTAGATCTCTTTAAAGGATACCTCTTCTCAAAGGTAATATCCCTGCTCACCTCAATCTGCCTCTGACCATGGATGTAGATCTGGTATGCCTTCGAAGACTCATTGTACCCCACAAATGTACCCTTTCTTCCTGAAGGGTCTAGCTTGGTCATTTTCTCCTAGGGTACATGAATGTATACTGGACACCCAAATATCTTAAGTGTCCAACTTCAGACTTCACTCCGGTGAAGGCCTCCTCAGGAGTCATGTTCCTCAAAGTCTTATGAGGAATTTTGATCCGAACACACACTGCAGTCATGGATGCCTCTACCCACAGAAACGTAGGTAAATGCTAATCATACTAAGTAATCTTGGACCATACTTGATATATCAAGGTTCCCTCATGAAACTAATGTCTCAGACATATCGAGGTTCCTTTATCTGACTGTTTAAGGCATGAGATCTTGGTTCCTTCATCTTTGACTAGGTCAAATGATACATAGTCAAAGTTTTAATACACCAACAAACAATAAATCTCAACGATGTATGTTCTTTGTCTTGTTTTAGCTCCAAATTGAAACGTAATGGATGTCTCAACCCAAACTATCCATTTTTTTTTAGTACACTAAATGATGTGCGTCTCGAATATATATTGTATTACCAAACTCCTCTTCGTTTGCAACTCTGACAGAATATAGATATATAGCATGAATCACACAATAGGAGAAGCTCAAAAATCTTTGATTCGATCATGAATGGTGCTATCGAATTCTCCGTGAAGCATACGTAGTATGCACACACACAAGCCTGGGTACCGCCATGGTGATTCTGGTCATGAAATAGCCAATTAGAAAGGACAGTAAGGAGATTGTAGCAGTCAAGCTTTTGTGGGTCACAAATGTCCATGATCCGCTTACTATCACACACAACGCTTTACTTGCAACCCCACTGAGAAAGCAGATGGGGTTTGTGAGGTCCTGGTTGATTACTGTTTCCAGTCCCTTTGCTTGGAATAAATCCCATGTGTCTTGGGATGCTTTCACAAATCCTTTGCCATATTTCACAACCTGAACAAAAGCATAGTTATTCCCAAACCGGAAGATGACTTCCATTACTCCGAGGCAACAATGAACATAGGAGAACATGAATCCGTCCCCCCCTCCTAAATTCAATGCATGTGGCAATACTCACAGAGCTTCGAGGTGTTGGTTTTTATTTATATGACGCATGCCCAACCTTTTCGTGTCCGTCGGGAGCATTTTTTGTCCACGCGTCCCCAGTGATTTTACGTGGGAAATTGGCGCTCCTCCTCCTGCTCATCTATTTAGGAAGAAACCTCCTCTCAGTTCCACCACAAGCACAAAATCTTCCTTCCATCTGCAATATTTTCTTTGGCTTTCATTATAATATTATTGTCCAAGCTAACTGCCATTACGCCATTGCGCCTTGGCCCATCTCGAGGTTCGATACCACTGGTGCACTTTTCCAACAATATGCAGAGTATTTCTGCCTTACCATAGTCTATTCAAGACAGGAGATTGTTCGAAGATCGTAAGATATTGCACTCATCCACTCCCATCAGCCCGTCAATGGAGATTCCATAGAGATCGACAACAGTTACCTTCGTACTGAAGCCGAGTTTTGACTTGAGTTTAGCCATGCTAGTTTTGACTCGAGCTTAGCCATCATCCTCGTGGTGTTTCTTTGTTCCATCCAATGCCTGTTGGGCGTGAGTTCCACGATACACTATAGACCGCTCTGCAAACGATCGCTAGTTGTGTCTGAGCTAGGAATGAGTGTTGGTGTCGAAGGAATTAAAGGTAGCACCTGCAGGGAAATCCATATAAAAGCACTACCCGCCACAGTTTACTGCACAACCAACTCCCCTCTAGCAGGCATGGATTGCCCCATTTTCCTGGGCCCTCCCGTGAGGGAGACAACCCAGTCCTTCTCTGATACCATGTTGGTTTTTCTTCATGTGAGATATGATGGATATTCGATATATTATTACAATGATGAGTGTTCCGCATACAAGGAACATATGGTGACCATCCATGAAAGGATGTGTCCCTTGAATAATCAATAACTATTTATTATTATCATTTACTTATTACATATGATATTTAATAATCAATAATTATATTATTAATTATTATTTTAAGAGAATGTCTTCTCGATGTTGTCCAAACATCAACACACCGAGACCCACCGGTGAATGGAGAAGGACAAAAGCGCAGCCCCTGACCTGCAAACTGCAACAACAGGTCCAACTGTAGATGCGGGACCCCAAGCTTGCAAAGTTGAAGCAAACAAGAGCAAGCAGTAAACAACAAACCAATGAACAAGCACCAAAAGGCCCAACTGCAGCTGCAGGACCTCAACTCTGCAAAGTTGAATCAAACAACAATAAGCAGCATCCAATGAACCAAGGATCAAACATCAACCAACCAACTAGGAATGTCGGTGAAGAACAATATTGGCCAAATTCACTACACACAAGATTGTATCAAAAAATCAGAGGAAAATGTATTGTAACACAACTGTTAAGAAAACATTTTAGGCCACGAGGCATGTCAAGTAAACATTTACGGCCTTGAGGACCGTCCAAAGGCCTCCCAATGTATAAACAATTAAGAAAGTTGTAGTTTCCACAGTTGGTATTTTTCAATACTAGGAGCGATCAAAATCCTCTTGCAACCCATCTTTGTATGTGATTACTACGACTAGAGAAGCAGGACTGTAATGTTGTCTTCGTCTCGTTCCTGATCACCAATGTTCGACACAGAACCCACCTCCATCGCAGCCACAGTGACATACAAGAAAATGAAATCCTATTTTCTCCTCACATACAAAGATGTTCTGCAAGAGGATTTTCACTCAGGTATCTCCAGTATTGAAATTTCTCACCTGCAAACTGCAAACAACAAACAACGAACATGAAGCTAAACATGGCACCGAAACCCACCTGTCAATGGGGAACGAAAGAAGGCCAGTTTCAATCACGATTGCAGAATCCCAACCGTGCAAACTGCAACAAGACCAACAGACAAACAAGAACAACATCAACAAGCAAACAAGAAACTAGTGAACAAACAATCAACAAGCATCAACCACTGAACCAGTAATGCCGCTGAAGAACAATATTGGCCATATTCACTGTAAAGAACATTGCATAAAAAAAAACTGGAGGAAAATGTATTGTAACAGGCCTGTTAAGTAAACATTTAAGGCTGTGAGGCCTATTAGGTAAACATTTAAGTCTGTCAGGACCGCTGTGTAAACATTTAAGAAAAAATGCAGTGTGGCAGGTCTGTTACGTACGCAAAAACAATGATTGTATTATTTTATAACAATATAAAATAATAATAATAACAATAAAGAAAAAAAGAGTAACAATAGTTCGAACAATAGAGGCTATAATTTTTTTATTTATTCAAATGACAAACTAATATGAGGTCAACTAATAAAAAACCAACTCTCTATGCTCAAAACTTTGAATATCTAAACATTTCAAAAAAATAGTAAAAATTCAAAAAGACCTTAGATGATAAAAAACTTTCGATATACTAACATATAATTCCAACAATAAACAATATGCAAATATTTTTAATCAAATGACAAACTAATATGAAGTCAACCAATTATCTATAGCTATAGTCCCTCTACGCCAATAAAAAATATGATAATAATATTATCACTATGAAAAATACAATATATTAAAATCAATTATAAATATAAGTTAATTAATATTATTAATCATGATTTACTTTTAAGTTAAGTTGATGTATAAGACTTCTTTATTTATAGGATAATGGACTCTACACATAGATTTTAAGGCAAACATTATACAGTGAATAACAAAGAACTCGTTAATATTATAATCATTCACTCAACAACAAACTTATTAATTACGCCGAAAGGCATACACCTATTGGCAATGGGCACAACTAATGACCTTTTAATCTAAAATTCTAATCTGATGGCTAACAATTGAAGATGCTGGCATATTCTTGGTCGTCCTCCCAGATCAATGAATGTGATTTACTCTTCATAACTTCCTTGTATTTTTGAATGCATCCGTTAACCTGTTTACTTTTTAACATTTACCTAATCATATTAAGAAATTACTGTAGCACCATATGATTGCCACGTTTAAATGATTAACCTTTGAGATTATTAACAGACACTATTCAACTTCTTCAGCTGTCCGTGCACCCACCTATTGTGGAGCGTTTCATTTTATGCATGAACGTGAATCTCTTCACCTGCATTATAATCTGCAAAAAAACTCTGGTGCGTGTCCAGGAGGGGTGCAGGCTAGATACGAAATGCTTTGAGCTGGGAAAACCGTTTAAACATTATAGTGGACACAACTCGAGGCCTTGCATATCTGCACGGGGAATCCAATGTTCTCATTATACACAGAGACATCAAATGTGCAAATATACTTCTCGATGACAAACTTCATCCCAAAATTGCAGATTTTGGATTGGCTAGATTTTTCTGAGAAAGCGAAACACATGTTTCTACCATAATCGAAGGAACAATGTAAGTTCAACAATTCATTATTATTTGTTTTCAGAAGATCTTCATAAACTCTCGAATCCGCACATTAATTTGTGTCTTTCATGAATTTGGTATAAGGCAGAGGCTACACTGCACCCGAATATGTCGTTCATGGGCAGTTAACTGAAAAGGCTGACGTTTATAGTTATGGGATCGTGGTTCTTGAGATTGTAAGCGGGAGAAAGTGCATGGACGCAAGATTGTCGGCCTCCAACTTCTTCTCGAATGGGCGAATGGGTGAGTCTCTGTTTTGATGAAGATAACTTCAGTTTGATCATTATATCACGAAGATCTTTTATTACGCTGGTTTGGCATGAAATATTCAAATAATAGAAATGATATAACTAGCACAGTCGGAACGCGGAAAGGTATTGGCTGGTAAAATTCCCCGTCGCACCTTTCGGTTGGTATAATTACTTTTACCCCGATACCTTTCGGCATTCTCCAGCGGCTAGTTAGCGGCTGTGCTAGTACTATATATATTTTGAAATATATACCTATAATTTTAATAATTTAAATTATAAAATATAGTTTTCAAAATATGGATTATAATTTTTTATACTTCATATATAAAAATATACGTACTCTATCTTTTATAAATATTAATAAGATATATATTTTAAAATATGGATTATAATTTTGTATACTTCATATATGGAAATATACGTACTCTACCTTTTTATAAATATTTCGTTAATATATTTTACGAGTTCCCTAATGCCATGGACACCATTCCTATTGTCCCTACAAAGGAAGAAGTTTTTTCTTTAGATGACATAGAGTTCGGGGTTAAGCGACTCGCAAATAGGAAAGCTAAGGACATTGAAGGCTACCAAGCTGAAATT
>SNQJ01S0001159.1:176435-203127 GCA_010110895.2 Picea sitchensis | reverse complement strand
CGACGGGAGTGCTAGTAGGCTGTGGCAGGGCTGTTGTCCACACCTCTCCCTCAACCTCTCTGGAAATCGTGTGTGGCCCCTTTACTCCATATGTGAGTCTGGTCAGTAAGCTATCGTCAGCCTGCATAATCAACAATCGTGTCAGAACATGTCAACATCATATCATCAAATCAATGAAATATCACAGTAAATAAATCAAACCAAATAACACACTCCCTAACTCAATCCAGAGTCCAAGGGGTTCCACCGATGCCTCTGCATCCTCAAGGTCCAAAACCCTGCACACTCAATAAGACTGAGTCAATAACACCTGTCTACGTCAAAGCAGTAAAACATCATGTCATCTATCATAACGCATCATAATCAAGGATAAATGTTTTATCATCATAAAAGTCCAGATCACTTGCGAGCAAGTGTCCTCAAAGAATAAGTTTTCTCAGTGCGCCAGAGCGGGATGTTACAATGAGCTTGAAAACAATTGTAAATCAACTGAACTTTGGAGTTGGGATAAGAAGAAACTCCTCTTTGAGACTCTTGTTACACCTGTTATTCTTTATGGATGTGAAGTGTGAGGCTGTAGTATCTCTTGTGAATCCTGGAGAAAGATAGAGTAAATACAAAAGAATTTTATAACCTATAATCTCAAAATTAAAGGAAATACGCCCTATCCCATCGTCCTCGTAGAAACTAGCCTCTCCCCTATTGCGAGCATGGTTATGACTAGATACCTAATGTATAAGAACAAGTTAAACAACATGGGAAACAAGAGGCTACCTAAAATTGCTTCCAAATCATGTCATAACCACCATCAACTCAAGCGAGGATGGCATAAAGACACCAAATCTTGGCTAAACTATTGGGGAATAATGGAAGAAACCATTTTGCAGAATAAAGATACTATTAAAAAAAACATCAAATCAAAATTTAAGGAAAAAATGTGGTGTGATAAAGAGTTAGAGGAAAAAATAAAATTAAGGTATTATAAAGATGTAATCAACCATAATCTAGAAGATCAAAATTATCTATTTGTTTTGCCAAGTGTAAAGAAAAAAATAAGCATTGCTAAGATAAGAACAAATTCTCACGAGCTCCATAGTAAAACTAGGCGTTGGTCAATTTCTAAAACGCCATGGGATGAAAGAGTGTGTCACCTTTGTGACACTAAGAAGGTTGAAGATGAAAATCGCTTTCTCTTAGATTGTCCAGCCTATACCCATATTAGATCTCTTTTTCAAAATATTGATCACACTACCAACCTTCCTAACCTCTTAACTCAACAAAAGTATGGTGATCTTGGAAAGCTTCTCTTAATGTTTTTCGAGCACATAAACAAAATTCTAAAGAATCACAAGTAATCACTTACCCTCTCAAGGTCCCATAGACCAATTAGATCTTAGTGGACGTTAATCATCATCATCAACATCATCATATTAAAATATTTAAAATAATAATAATAATATTAAAATATTATTTTTATATTTTTTAAAATATTTCCATTAGTTATGACGCTAGCATCACGCTCAATCACCCATGACAACTTTATTTTACACCTGGGCCTTAAAATGCACACTTTAAGCGAAATAAACCCCATCACAAAACCATGAACTTTCCCGTCGAACCACACGAAATTACAGTTAATTGAAGGGAACGATGACTTAACCGAGTTTTGACTGTAAAGCCCGCTCAATGGCGGACTGCAACGGAAAATTGGCGTTTCCCGCCCTGCGTTCCCGCCAGCACGAAATCAATTATTTTATCCATAAAACTGACCATGTAACCCACTCCATCTTCAGTTTTATCGCCGTGCTTTCATGGCGGGGTTTTGATCTCAACAAGCTAAAAATATCAGCTGTGCAAAGTCACTGAACGAGCTTGATTATATTAAGCTCTTCGTCCAAGTCCAAATACTCAGGTATTTGGTCGAAGAATCAATAACAATGACGCCCAGGAGGTCTTCCAGGCTTAACCCAACTACCACTGAGCTCAACTCGACCCTGACATCGAATGGCGGGGTTAAGCGTTCAGTACAAGCTAACAATCCCATCAAAACTCCAGAGAATCCCAATGTGAAGGATTCGGAATCGGAGAAGGATTATTCCCCGAAATCGAAGCGTGCAAAGACAGAAGAATCAATGGAGAAAAGCCCCAGTAAGGCTCGTCGGAGTCTAGATATGCAAGCCAGTGAAAGTGGTGTCCATTCTAATGGGCACAAAGGGGAGGAAATGCAAGCTGAAAAGGGGTCTCGTAATGATGCAAGGGATGGTCTGTACGAGGAATCAGTTGGCAAGAGGAGTCATTTCATGGTGTGTGATCAACTGCCCAATGGCAATGGCAGCATCAGAACGCCTAAGAAGGTAAGTAAGATCTCTGTACAGAGATGGCTACTTGAGCTCTTAATAAGCGCAACTGCAACTGATTGACTTTTCGAAATGATTTTTGAGTCACATATTCTGAACATTCTATTTGCCCTGAGAATCCCCAAATACTAACCATCGTAGCTAAACCGCATTGGTAATCATATCCGACATTATTGCATTGCTGTGACTTGATTTTGAGCTGCTGACGCTCAAGACTCAGACATAACTCCATGCTTAATAGCTTATTAGGCAATCATTTTCTCATTGAGAGATCTACATCGCTAGATTATGAATACTGGATCATAATGATCATGATTTTGCTCTTAGTGGTCTTAGCATCCCAAGGCACTCTCCAAATCATCTTCTAAAAATATCCAACAAAGAGGTCAGTAAATAGTAAAAGCCCATTAATCTGTTTGTCTGTTCCTTGAAGGACGACATGCTTAGCCTAAATGGGCATCGAGTCATTGATATGATCGTCCTTTTCCTTTTTGCTTAGAGTTGCATTGAACTTGTGCCCCCGTGCTTTGAATTTATCACGTCAAATACGATCAGAGAATTTGGATTGACTAACCTCTATCTTTGCATGTTGTAGCTTTAATTTGTAGATTAGTTTGTTTGATGAAGGCCTAGAAAGGATTTGAAATGTAAACAAGGGGTTGTTTTACACCTGATTTTCAAATGATATTTTAGGTGTTTTATAGATGAGCTCTTGACTGGCAAGCAACAATGTTATAAAAAGGGGAAAAAGAAGAATGTGGGGAACCTGATGTTCCCTGAATACCAAAGTCAGCTCATTGTTATAAATGTTTTTTCAAATTTACCTAGAGAATTGCATTTGGGCCCTTACAAGTTTTCACTTTGATATCTTGTGTTTAGGAATTGAATGGTCTGGCTAAGCATCCTGGACAAGTTGATAATCACAACAAAACTCCAGAGAATCCTAACAAGACTGATTCGAAGTCGGATAAAGCTTATACACCCAAATCGAACTGTGCAAAGACAGAAACAGGAGTGGAGAAAAGCCCCAGTAAGGCTCATCGCAGTCTACAAATGCAAGCCAGTGAAAATGCTGTTCATTCTAATGGGCATAAAAGAGAGGAAATGCAAGCTGAAAAGGGATCCTGTAATGGTGCAAGAAATGACACGTATGATGAATCAGTTGACAAGCAGGGTCATTACATGGTGTGCGATCAACAGCCCAATGGCAATGGCAATACCAGGACGCCCAAGAAGGTAAGATCTATTTCTGTACAGAGATGCCGACTTGAGATGTTAATAACTGTCACTGGAAGATTTTTAGAAATGAGTCAAGTCGCATTTTGAGTTTTCTGTTTGCCCTGAGAAACCCCAAATACCAACCATTCAAGCTATACCGCAGTAGTGATCATATTGGACATTATTACATTACTTTGATTTTTATTTTGAACTGTTGAAGCTCAAGGTTCAGACATAACTCCATGCTTATTAGGCAATGACTTTCTCATTGAGAGGTCTGCATCGGTAGCTTATGAAAATTGGATTGTCACGATCATGATTTTGTTTATAATGGTCCTGGTTACCCATGCCACTCTACAAATCATCCTCTAAAAAGATCCAATAAAGAGGACAGTAAACAGTAAAAGCCCATTAATCTGTCTCTCTCTTCCTTGAAGGGAGAGCATGCCCAATCTATATGGGTTTCGACTCATTGATATGAATATCCTTTTCCTTTTTGCATAAGACAGTTGGGCTTCGACTGATTGATATGAATGTCCTTTTCCTCTTGCTTAAGACAGTTGCATTGGCCCTGTGCTCCTGTGCTTCGATTTCAACCTGTCAAAGATAATCAGAGAATTTGGACTGACTAATCTCAATCTTTGCATGTTGTAGCTTCAGTTTTTAGATTAGCTTGCTTGATGGATGTCTGAAAGGGATTTGAAATATAAACAAGTAGGTTATTTGTACATGTTTTTAAATGATATTTTTGGTGTTTTTAATAGATGGAACCTTAACTGGCAAGCAGCATTTTTTCCCAATAAAAAGAGAATGGACCATATGGGGAACCTGATTTTCCCTGAACACGAAAGCCAGCTCATTGTTGTGAATGTTCTTTCCCCTTTACGTAGAGACTTAAATTTTGGCCCTTACAAGTTGTCACTCTGATATCCTGTGCTTAGGTTACGAGTGGTGGGGCTAAGCATTCTGGACAAGCTGATAATCACAGAAAAACTCCAGCGAATTCTAATGGGAATGAGTTGCGGTTGGAGAAGGCTCATACGCCCAAATTGAACTGTGCAAAGACAGAATTAGTAGTGGAGAAAAGCCCCAGTAAGGCTCGTCGCAGTCTAAATATGCAAGCCAGTGTAAATGGTGTTTATTCTAATGGGCACAAAAGAGAGGTAATGCAAGCTGAAAAGGGGTCTCGTAATGATGCAAGAAATGGCATGCATGAAGAATCAGTTGATAAGCAGTGTCATTACACGGTCTGTGATCAACAGCCCAATGGCAATGGCAGCATCAGGACACCCAAGAAGGTACGATTGATCTCTTTACTGAGTTGCCTACTTGAGCTATTAGTAAATGCCACTGATTGAATTTTAGAAATGAGTCACATATTCTGAACTTTCTATTTGCGCTGAGAAGCCTCAAATACCAACCATTCAAGCTATATCGCAGTAGTTATCACATTGGACATCATTGCATTGCTATGATTTTGATTTTGAGCTGCACAAGCTCAAGGTTCGAACATAATTCTATTGCTCATAAGGCAATTACTTTCTCATCAAGAAATCTGCATCTGCAGCTTGTGAATTTTGGATTAGCATGGTCTATTTGCTTATGATTTTACCCCATAGCGGTCTTGGTGACCCATGGCACTCTCCAAACCCCCTCAGAAAAGGTTCCCAGAAAGAGTGGTAAACAGTCATGGCCGATTAATCTGTCTCTCCATTCCTTGAAGAGGTATCTGCTAATTGATATGAATGTCCCTTTCCCTTTTATTCAGAGAGTTGTATTTGGGCCCTTATTAATTATCATCTTTGATGCCATTGTGCTTTGATTTCAGCCTGTCAAACATAATCAGAGAGATTGGACTTACAAATCTCCATATTTGCATGCCGCAACTTCAATTTTTAGATTAGCTTTTTTAATGATTGCCTGAAAGGGATTTGAAACATAAACAAGTGGGATTTTTGCACCTAATTTTTAAATTGTATTTTTGGTGTAAATAGATGAAATCTTTACTGGCAAGCAGCATTTTTCCAAAAATAAAATGGAGCATGTGGGGAACCTGAATTTCTGTGAACACCACAGTTGGCTCATTCTGATGATTGTTTTTCTCCTTTTAACTAAAGAGTTGCATTTGAGACCTTCCAAATGTTCATTCTGATATTCTGTTCCAGTGTTCCTAGATTCATTGTCACGTACAATCTGAAAATTTGAACCAACTGATCTCCATCTCCACATGCTGCAGCTTCAAATTTCAAATTAGCTCGTCCAATGAAGGTTTGAAAGAGAATGGAAATACACACAAGTCGATTTTCCGTGCCCCATTTTTAAATGACATCTTTGTTCTTTAATAGACGAACTCTAGACTGGCAGGGAGCATGTGGGGAATCTGTTGTTCCTCAAATACCAAAGTCTTCTCATTAATAAGAATTCTCCCCAACTGCCCCCTCAAAAAACAAAAATTCAAAATAAAAAGGAGTTGCCTTAGGGCCACCACTCTATATTCTGTGCATCTATAAAAATAAAAAGGAGTTGCCTTTGGGCCCTTACAAGTGTCCACTCTATATTCTGTGCATCTATTTCAGTCGGTTGCACATTGTCAGAGAATTTGAATGGACTGAGCTTCAATTTTTAGATTAGCTTGTCTGATTAAGGCCTGAATGAGAATGGAATATACAGTTTCTGCACCCCCATTTCAGATGATATTTTTGGTGTTTAATAGATGGGTGTTTGACTGGCAGGGAGCATTGGGGGAACCTGATGTTCCTCCAACACCAAAATTGGCTCACTGATATGAATGCCCTTTTTCCTTTTACCTTGAGAGTTACATTGGGGCACTTACAAATGTTGACTCTGATATCCCATGTTCATATTTCAATCTGTTATACTTAATAAATAAACTGACTGGCTTATCTCCATCTCCATATGCCGCAGATTCAATTTTTAGGGTAGCTTATCCAATGTAGGCCTGTAAAAGAATCGAAACATATACAATAGTGGCTTTTTGCACCTGACTTGAAATAGTATTTGTGGTGTTTAATAGATGAACTCTTGACTGACAGGGAGCATGCAGGGAACCTGATGTTCTTCGAACACCAAAGTCTCCCAGAAAGAAGCTGAACAATTTGTCAAACCAGATACAGAAGTGGAATCCAAAGGGTAGACTCACTTCCTTGTAGATGTAGGAATCTTAATTAGTTTTGTGGTTTTGATTTACTTCTCTGCATGTTGAAGTTTGCATATTGCTTTGTTAAGTTGCTCAAACTATTCTCATGAAGGGGCTAAATTTTTCACTGCAGATTCTTCACAAATTCTTGCAGTGAAGGCAGCCTTGCATTTGTCTGCAGTACCGACAACAGTAATATGCCGTGAAGAAGAGCTGAAAAACGTCTTTGAGTTCTGTAAGATGTGCATAGAAAAAAAGAAAGTTGGAAGCATGTATGTATGTGGATGTCCAGGAACTGGGAAGTCTTTGCTTTTGGAGAAAGTCAAATGCCTGTCTATTGAATGGGCTAAAGAGGTAGGCTAAAAGTCCTTTGGTATATTCGTTATCTGAATAATAGATTTCTATTTTCTGGTGTAGAGGATTGTACTGAGGCATATAGCAGATTTTGACTTGCCCATGTCATCTGATAGATAGCTTTCTATATCTGAAAAACCTTTGTTCCACATTACAAAGGCGGGGATATTTGTTCCATTAGTGGGAAATCTTATCTATGAGGGATGAAATAAGTGAGCTGTTTATGACTCGATTTCAAAAGTTGAATGCTTTAGTCTACATGTGACCAGGTTGGGATGCCACCTCCCACTTCAGTGGTTGTTAACTGCACTTCTTTGACAAACACTTCAGACATATTCGCCAAGGTAAGCATTAGACAAAATCGGGGATTGTGCCTCTGAATGACAACCCCAATTTTAGCATTGTACATTCAAAATAGACTTAAGAAATACACAATGAAGGACAGTTGAATTACACTGATGAGAACATATAGGATTGGTATGCTATATTGATTGATATCCTGCTTCAATAACAGATATTGGAGCAATGCCAAGGAAAGAAAAAATGCTCGGCTAATAGCTCTCCATTTCTGGAGTTGAAAAGTTTTTTGTGTGAGAAGAAACAGTCATCTGCCAAAAAGATGTTGTAAGAACTATTTATTAATATCATTTTTTTCAAATTAGCTCCTTTCTATGAGTTTGCTTGTATATATGTGATATGCAAGATACGTATTTCTGTTGAGCCTTTGGTAGATTAAATATGCAATGTTAAAGCCAAACACTTTATAGCCCTCATTCATGTGTTTCTGTTTCTGGTAAATTTTCTTATAGTATGTAAACAAGTCAACTTCATCTTGATCTCTTACAGCATATAAACAAGTCAACTTCATAGGGGTTCTAATTCTACTCTGCTATCTTATGAAAAGGTTGCTGATTATCGATGAAATGGATTATTTGATTACAAAAGATCAAGCTGTGCTTTATGATCTCTTCAGGCTCCCGACATTCCCAAATTCACACTGTATGCTGATTGGTAAGCTGAAAAGGAGTGGAGAAGCTAGACATCTTTCTGTTGGTTATTACCCACAAGCACCATGAATTTTATTTTTATCGAATGGTTTGTAAGAGAAACTCCTTGATGGATCTGTTTGTGCAGGAATTTCAAATGCAATAGACTTGACTGATCGGTTTCTTCCCAAATTGCAGTCCTTAAATTGTATGAGCTGTTGCTCTTTGCATCTTTTTATGAGCAGTGTAATATGCACACATAATTAAGGGTGGGATCATAGGAGTTGGATGTTACTTGACTTGGTATAACAAATCATGAAAAGTGTCCAAAAGGCATGTGTTAGTGTTGAACTTATATAAAAGGAATGAAAATATGCATTTTATTTAATTCTAGTAGTTGGTGATTTTGACATTGACTTTTTAAAATATGCTTCCTTAATACTGCAGTGGCAAGCATTCACCACCTATTTAGAGGTGGGATGCTGCATACACTGTAGAGCCACTTGGCCCGACTAAATGGTTCTTGGGGTGAATCAATGGTCCCTTTCTGGGTGGTGCATCAGCCACTTCTTTCGAGGATTTAAACTTGGTGTGGTCTATACAGTGTCTGCTTTCACTGACCTGGCTCACCTTTCATGGCTGATATTGAAATTTTTGGTCATGAACTATTTGATGATAGAGTTGATTTGTCTGGTCCTGGTGGTGAATGCCGTCAGTCGTACCTTGTGAGGTTATGTGTGTGTCAAGGATCTCATGCCTCGAGTGGTCTAGCTGTATGAGGAACTAGGCACTGTTATTGCCTAAATTAATTAAAGGTTTTTCCATTTGAATTGTGGGATGTTGCCTCTTATTTGTTTTTAATAGATTTCATACTGTTCTTAAATCAAGATTTTCATTTTGGCAGGTAAACCTCTGGTTATGACATTTCGTGCCTATTCAAAAGATCAGATACTGAAGATTCTCCAGCAAAGGCTAATGGTAATTCATTATTGTTTGATTGGCTTTGCCCTTTTACAGTTGAATGAAAATTTTGTTGTATACATTTTTATGGTCAAAATATAAAAAATGCAGCAAACAATGCTGGACATTCATTTGTATTTCTCATTCCAAAAATAATTTTTTACAAGTCTTAGGATTACAATGTTTTAAGCTTTTCTTATCTTATATATGTTGAAATTTTACTGGCTTTCAGGGTCTCACATGCCAAGTATTTCAACCGGAGGCATTAGAGCTTTGTGCAAGGGTAGGTTAGGTTTCCTGTTCAGTTCAAATATTATTCAAGAGATTCTTAATACTCTGCTTCTGATTTGCAAAGTTATTCCTTTTATCTTTTTAAGTAACAGTAACAAGGATATTTACATTAACATTACACGAAAATACAAAAATGCCCCAGTCATATGTGTAAGTGCAGGGAATTCTTGATTCCTAATACATTTGTCCAAAGACTTGCTGATAACTTGATATATTCAGCCGGATATAGAGGAAAGTCAAACTGGCTGTTTCATTTTAGTATATACAAAGGTTGAACAGTGTACAAAATGATGGATCAAGCATTTAAGTCTAGAGATGAACTGAAACCTTTTAAAGAAACTGGAAGAAGAGGCCACATGCTCCTTGTTGTCTTCATCCAGTCTTCTTCTGTGGTCAGACCAACACTGTAGCATGCATTTTTTCCACATACGTTGGAATCTTTTGGGCTCTCTTTGGTGTCTTTAAGGTATTCAATTATGGTCCAGATTCTGTCCACCTTCTCCAGCTGTGCAATATTTTCCCTTCTACTTGCCTCATCCTTTTGTTGATGAAGATGACCTTTAAGCTGTTGCAATTCAGATATCAAATTATCAAAACATGTGGGACTGTTTGCAGGTTGTAGTTGACCTTCTGACTCTATTCTAGAGATCGGGGGCAGCATGAGAAAAGTGTTCCCTTGAAACACAAGAAGGGTGTTCAAGTGCACTAGTCGAGGAAATTTTCAAAGAGCTCTGATACCATAAGAAATTTGAGATTAACAGGAAGCTTGCCTTCGAGCAGTTAGTTTGATCATGGCGATAAATTGCCCATTCTCTCTCTCCTGAGTCCTAACCACTACATTATTGGCCAGTTTGCGCACCTAGTTGTTAAGATTATTGGACAAAGTACCTTCCTAGTCGATTTACTATTCCTTTCCAAATTAATCTTGGAGGATAGAAGTCCCCTCTGCATTGTAAATTAGTTATATCTGATAAGTTGGAGGATCCTGCTCATGTTTTGTTTGGATAATGCTACTTAGACTGTTGGGTGTCCAATCAGCCTCATGTAAACAACCATGAGAGTCAACTGGCCTCCTTGCAGGAGTATGCTGGCCATTTGTTTGGGGGTTTGAACCCTGGTGGGGGATTTAACAGCACCCTGCTTTCACTGACCTGTCTTGCCTCTTGTGGCTGGATCCTGTAATGTCATTGTCCAGTTGTTCCAACTATTGTTTATGAATGTGAAAAACTATCTTCATTTCTGTAACGTTCCAAGATTAGAGGATGCACTTCCATCATTCTATGAAATGGAATTGCTGAAGGGGGCTGTACCCCTTTTTTTTGTCATTTTCAAGCTTACAACTGTTTAGGATTGGTTTATCAGTACTGACTATTCATTAATAGGTCCTACTAATTGGTTGATTCTGTTGATGTTCGAGCAGTTGATCAATTTGGTCCTCATGGATGAACCCTTGGCTTTAGGTTGATAGGCAGAAAGGTGATCCATGAAGTTGTTGGATAGTCAGTACAAGTTAGTTGAATAGATATTAGAGCTGGTTTGATTAAAAGTTAAGTTAATTGTGTCCTGTGGGTTTTTGCTGAAATATGAAATACAAAATGCTTTGCTGCAATTTTATTCCAAAACCTTGCTGCATGCAATTTTTACATCCATCACTTGTGGTATTTTTACAGAATGCAATATTGTAGAGATAATCATTAAGGACATCTTTCAGTCTTTCTTTCACTTATTGTTGTAAGTCCTTCAATAGAACTTTTCAGTCTAGATAAAAACCACTTCAGAATTTTGAACAGAAATGACATTGATGCTGAGGCATTTAAAAAACTCATGTCTCATCATCAATATGGACTGCTTTTCTTCCTGTCAATCACCATCTTAGCTTTGTATTGTTGGAAGTTTGGGCTTAAATTTTGTGTCTTTCAAGGTTCTCCCTGTTGAGTTTTGGTGTACCTTGGGAAGTGGTCCCTTTGTGGTTGTGGGTCTCTAGCCAGAAGAGGGAAATATTTGACCCATTGTGCTTTATACTTTATGTCTGATATCACTTTGACATTTTCCTAAGTCAAAAGGGTGAAATTTGTCACTTGAGTGAAAAGTGACTATTAATTCACTTTGTGGGTGAATTGGGGGACATAAAGTGAACTATGGAAACTTAACCCAAAGTGGGTTTTGAGTTGAGATTTTTTTGAGAGATCTCAATCATGGATTAGATATGGCTTGGAGTGATCCTAGCCATTGATCTTTTAGGTTTTCTTATGATTCCTTAAGAGGGGCGCATAGGGCAAAAGGAGGCTCATTCTTTCATTTGTTCACTTGGAGAGTTTGGAGAGGAGCAAGAGGATGAGAATGGAAGCATTGGGAGAGGAGAGCTTGGGCGCCATCTTTCATGGAGGGTGCAAGGAGGTTTAGGGCCTATTTATTTTGTGGCGAGGGTTCTTGCTTGGTGGAGGCCACACTATTGGAGGAGGGCAGAAGCTTAGCAGGTACTATAAGTTGTTGAGCTTTTGCAGATCTGATTGGTGGAGGTTTGGGACAACATACAAACAAAGATTTGCATGCAAGGGTTTTTCAAATAGCCAAGAGAAGATCAAGGGTGCATCAATTCAGTGGAAGAGGCAACAAAGGAAGGGGGCACACTTGTTTGAGCTCATCCTTCTTGGAACCTTCTAGCAAAGCTTGTGAGGAGCTTGCTATTTGTACATGTTCCATTGTATTTACTTACTTGTTTTCCATGCTTGAAACATCACATATATATACTTTCATTCTAAATTGGTTTTCCCTAGGGGGTTTTATCCAGGGTCATGTTGACCAAAAATACTTGTTCATTTATCATGTATGCTTAGTGTTTAAATCAGTTGTAGGAGCTTGTAAAGATCCTAGAAGATTGCTATATGTTTTAAGGTTTGCATGTGCTAACATTCAGTAGCTAAAACACTTAACCATCAGTTTGAGGGCAAATTTCTTGGCAGAAAATTCAGACCTGTTTGCTGTCCTAAAACAGTAGCAAGGACAGATTTGTTGAGTAAACTTAGAGCTCAACAAGAGGTCAAAGACAGACATGTTGGGCAGCCTTCTAGTTCCTCAAAAATCTACATGGTATCAGAGCCTTGTTGTCTAAGAGTTGGCTGATTTTCTAGCATACAATTAGCAGATTTTTGGACAGTTTTGGACAGCCTTATTTCACGCTTGTGTGTCAAGTGTTGAGGCTGATTTCTTTTGCAGTTTACATCAGTTTGAGTTTCAATGGACAACTATGTCAGTATCCCAGATGCCGACAGAGGATAGGCTAGCCGAAGCTAGCAATTGGTCCCCTTGGAAGACCAGGATCATTTTCGTCTTGGAGGATCTTGAACTATGGGATTTAGTTCAAGCTCCCGTGGTGATTCCTCCCGCACCTGCTCCATCACCATTGTTGGATGCAGATTTCAGGAAGAAAAATACCAAGGCAAAAAAGACTATTTGTGATGCAGTGAGGGATCACATCATACCCCACTTGATTGGTAAAGACTATGCATTTGAGATGTGGGCATCCTTGTGCGAGTTTTACCGGAGTCCCAACCAAAATTGGAAGATGGTTTTGCAAGAGAAACTCAGGGGCATTCAAATGCTCAATTCAGAGTCGATCACTTCATACCTTGGCAGATTCAGTCACATCAGAGATGAGTTAGCAACGGTCGAAGAGATTGTGGATCCGGACTTTATGCCGAGGACAACTTTAAACAACTTTTCCAAACCTTGGGGTTCATTTTTATGAGGCATTGTTGCTCGAGAGGTCATGCCTACTTGGGAGAGACTTTGGGATGATTTTGTATAGGAGGAGTTGAGATGTAGCTCTGGGTCTTCAGGACAAGAGCGGATATCTGAGGGTGATGAGGATCTTGCTCTTTGGTCAAAGGGTAAGAAAAAGGTCGGCAAGGGTGCTCAACAAGGTCCTAAGATGGGGGCCAAGCCACAGGGAGAGAGTGGTAGTGGGCAAAAGAGAGATATGAGCAAAGTGAAGTGCTTTGCTTGTAAGAAGATGGGGCACTATGTTGGACAATATCCCAATAGGAAGAAGAATTCGGGTGGTACAACGGTTACAACAGATGAGGAATTTTAGGCACATGTTGAGAGGGAGTGTGCCTTCTTTATTTGTTCCACTTTAGTTGAGACGACACCCAACATCTGGTACATAGACAGTGGAGCTTTGAGCCACATGACATGTGTGAGAGATCACTTCATTGATCTCAGAGATCCTGAGGTCAGGATGGAGATTGCACTTGGTGATGACACCATAGTCAAGGTTGTTAGGCGTGGCACAAGTACTTTTCAGAGGGAGAGTATGCCACCCATGTCGTTCAGGGATGTGTTGTATGTCCCTGGGTTGAAGAAGAATCTGATATCAGTTTCCACCCTCCAAGACAGGGGTCTTGAGGTGTCCTTCAAAGGGACAAATGTCCTCATACGCCCTGTTATCGCACAGTTTGTAGTTAGGATAAAAGATGGATGAAAAGAGGTCAAACTGGCGTAATTGAACCAATCCCACCCACTGTCACCTCGATGGGAAGGTTCTTTCTATTTAGGGAGGTAAGGCCTAGGGGAGACGTCTCGAGTGACCTGGGGTTTCTAGAAGGCAAAAGGTTTAGCAAGGCTAAGTGTAATAATCCCCCTCACAAGTCACCACCTGATCAAAAAGTCTGGCTTATAGCCAATAAAGATAACCCAAAGTAATAACTAATATGAGTACTTGCCCGAGACAAAGCAACAAGGAACTATATGTGCAAGCTTGCTTGCTGGTTAGTACTTCATATAATCAATGATCTTTCTAATAATAAGCAATTGAGCAATAATATTTGATGAAGTAAATCAACGATTGTACAATAGCAATGACTACAATTTTACTTCTCAATAAATGCTTAAAGAAACTAGGCATTCAATGTAACAAAATCAACACGTCATAGATAATGCCTTAACCAACCATTCAATTGCTTTAAAAGTAAAACAAAAGCTGCACAAAGGTGTTTATAGCACAAGAAGATGACGACAACACTAGAGTTAGTAGAATTAGTCTAGGCTAGGGTTAGTAATGGTTAGGGTTTGTTCAAAAGTATTGGAAGTTTGTAGGATCAAGTTACTCAACACACAAGGCTTTAGATCAGTGCGCTCCTAGGGTACATGGAGTCAAAAAGAGGATGCAAAAGTTGAAGGATTAAGTGATAGTGAAACCAAAGACAAGAGGGTAAAGTGTTGAGGTGTTGCTAAAGCAAGGCCTCAACAACGAAACCCTAGGTGAGAGAGGCTCACTTTGGTGTAGAAAACCTAGGCCTCAGTGCTATCTCCTCCTTCTTTAGCTCAATGGTAAAAACGACTAGCTCAAAAGATGATTGATCTAAGACAAGAGAGTTTGAAAGTGACGTGTTGCTAGAGTAAGGCTTCACTAGTCAAACCCTTGGGAAAGACGACTCACCAGGTGTAGGCTACCCTAGGCCTTGATGCGTCTCTCTCCTTCTTAGCCCAACAAAAGTAAAACGACTAGGCTAGGAGGGAAGAATAGAGTGTTGCTAAGGCAAGGCTCTATCTTCCTTCAACACATAAAATGGCTTAAAACCTTGGTAGGGACATGAGACAAGGACTTTCAATGTGTGCTTGTTACCTAGGGTTTGATTCAGCAAAATATAATAATAAATGCAAGAAAACAACACTACAACCATTCAATCAAGAAGTTTTGCAAAAATTCACTTACATTTAACCAAGAAATCACATAACAAAACCCTAGTTGTAATACCTTCCACCAAGAGAAATGCCAAAATGCCAAGAAAAAGTCTTCCTTCAACAAGTGCGCATCACAATTTCAGCCAATAACCCCAAAAATGGCGCCAATTTCAGACCTCACTAATGTGTGAGTGAAAGATGATGAATAAATGAGAGTGAAAACCCTCAATATATAGTGTACCAAAGACCTAAATTACCTTTTAGGTCATTAAAAGGTTGACAAGGCCAAAATACCAAAATCATATTGTTTTACATTAAATGTTTAAAATTAAAACCCTAAGCAAGCAATAGAGAGACGTCATCCCCTTCCTAGGGTGACGTTAGCCCCTTTTAGGGCAAATGCAACCTCCCAAAGTGAAACGTTAGCCCTCCTTGGGCTTCTCCATGTTGCCACACGTGCCAAACTGCCAAAATTGCCTTCCAAAATGTCCACACTACTGGGTGACGTCATGGGCATCCTGGGAGATGTCTTGGGCCTTCCAAGGCCAACGTTTCTGTGGAGAGGGCTCAACCCCCCTAGGTACAGGCCTGCTTAGCTGCCTCTGGTGGATTCTTCTACTCATCCCTGGTGTTCAAACGCCTATGCCTTGTCTTTGCCCCTTGTTGGGGTCTCAACATCCATCGGGTGGGCTCTTCAGCCCCATGGAGGTTCGAACTGATCATCTCTCCATGTGTACCTGTCCAACATGGTACCTGTCCGTCGGGCATGATCCTGCACATCAACAACTATGCCCTCCATGGGCTCATATGTTACAGGGGTCATAGCAATGTCAATCACATCTCATCATCAATATTATTAAACATGTGCATAAAACCCCTATTACCCCAGTTAAATGCTCAAATACATTATACAAGTCTGCAATACAAGTTTGGGGAAAGTGACAGGGCGCCCTATTGGGCCAGTGTCCATTGGAAAAGGAAAGTTCTCGGAAAAAGACTAAATATGAGTCATGTAAGTGGGTGAGATGGATAAGGGATGTCTTGACAATGGGTGCAGTGAAAGCAGGGAATGCATAACTTTACTTGTGGGTGCCTTTGTAGAAGGCGAGTTGCACCTGTCTTGGATGCAATTGTTTCCAAGCCCACTCATGCCTTTATTCTTTCTTCTTTATTCATTTTTTTTCTTTCAAGAGGCTAATTAGGGGACATTGCCCTGGCGTGGTGACCAGTGGTGGCAGCGTTACCCACAAGTACTTTCACATAAATGAAAAGGTTGGCTCGTGATGTGACCCCCTTTCTCTTGGCCATGCAACCAAGAGTCACTACCCTGGCGTGGTAATTAGCTGCTAGTAGTGTCATACTGCTAGGTACCCATGGACCTAATAGGTTGGCTCGTGATGAGACCCCCCATCCTTTGACTAGGTCTTGTTTTATTATTTTTTATGGGTCCCTCTTGTTTCTTGCTGAGAAGCCTTTTATTTCTTTCTCGGGGATCCTTGGGCGAAGCATCTCGAGGTTTTATTTTTAGGCTTTTATCTTTTGCCAGCTTGCTTTTACCTTCTGGGCCTTTAGCCCCTTCTTCCCACAAGGCAAGGTGCAATCCTTGAATGATTGGCCAACCCAATGCTTGGACAAGTGAAATGGGGTAGATGAGTGAGAAGCAAGATGAAAAGGTGGTAATATGAAGGGAGCGGATGATGACTTTTCAAAAATCCCCCCAGTGGCAAACCAAAACCTATGGGCACAGGCTTGCTAGGGCATCCTGTCATTCCCCCCAGACATGGTCAAGTGGACAAGTATAAGATCCAAGCACTCGTTAGAAACAAAAGGAATTAAATGCACATATTCAAAGGTTTTGAGGATCAGAGTGACACATACCATGATACTCGGGCTCATTACCTCATGGAGCAAGAGCCATCTCTAACACAAGACCAAGTCGAAGGCGATGGATGTTGCTGCTGTTGGCAAATTAGAGGCGCTGAAAGGGAGAAAACATGGGCCCTCTAGGGCCATGCCTAAGTCGATCTGGCTCTTGGTACTCCATGTTTAGGACAAGTGGGCCTCGAGACATAATCTCCTAGTTATCCCTAAAAGTGGGGATAACACACCCTAAGGGGTCTCGTCTCACCTTAGGGTAGGTGATTGGAGTGAGGGATGGTAAACTATACAGATTGCTTTTTCAGCCCCTGCATGCTTTGGCAACGAGTAGCAACAACAATCAGTTATGTGAGTTATGGCATTCGAGGATGGCTCACCTTCATCATGGGGCTCTTGGAGGGTTGAGAGAGGTTGTGACAAGAGTGCCACAATTCAACTTAGAGCATCAGGATGTGTGTAGATGGTGTGTGCTTGGTAAGTTTACCAAGGCTGTTTTCCCCCAACAGTGATAGCATGTTAGTTGGGATATTGGATTTAGCACACACAGATGTGTGTGGGCCCATGTCTCGAGTGTCCTTGAGTGGTTGTGAGTACTATCTCACATTCATAGATGACTACTCTAGGAAGACTTGGATCTATTTCTTGAAGGCCAAGAATGAGGTCTTCAAGAGGTTCCACAAGTTCAAAGCTATTGTGGAGAACCATACACGAAAGAGGATCAAGGACTTGTGGTCAGACAACAGAGGTGAGTATGCCTCCACATAGTTTGTAGACTTCTGTTCCTAGGCAGGGATTAGAAGACAGATGACTGTGCCTTACAACCCCCAATAGAATGGGGTTGTTGAGAGGAAGAACAGGGCGAGTACAGGTGCAACGAGATCTATGCTGCATGATTAGACTTTGCCTTTATACTTATGGGATGAGGCGAGTGTTGCTGCAATTTATCTGCAGAATAGGAGTCCCCACAAGATTTTGGGGAAGAAGACTTCTGAGGAGGCCTTCATTGGTAGGAGGCTTGATGTTGAACACATCAAGATTTTTGGTTGCTTGACTTACTTTCATGTCCCCTTAGAGAGGAGGACAAAGCTAGACCCCACGACCTAGCATGGGATTCTAATTGGTTACTAAGAGGTCTCGAAGGCCTACTGGATCTACATTCCATCACAACATAGAGTGGTGGTGAACAAAGATGTTAGATTTGAGGAGGGCAAAGCTTTAAGGAGGTCTTTCAAGTTGAGAGTCAGTAGTGAGGAGGATGCAAAGACACATATTGATGTTTTAGAGGGAACACAACCTCAAGTGTTGAGTACACCACTTTCAAGGGTGATAGGGTCACCTTGCATAGCTTTAGGTTCACAATTATAGAGGGTTTAGGCAGAGGGTGCAGGGACTTCAGGATCTCAGAGTGTTGGCATGAGATCTAAGACAGAGACTCGTGGGCGCAGAGATCTTACTTCTCCTTTGGTTACTCTAGGGAAGAGGAAACTGAGATGGTTTCAGGAGACCTTGAAGGAAGCCAGGGAGAATGTTGGAGAGCCCAGGGGGTTGTTCAGAGAGAGCAGAGCACTAGAGAGGCTTGGGTCCTACTTGGCGATGGTGACAAGCATCACAAATTCAGAGCTTGAGACATTTGCGCATGCAGTTGACTAGCAGGTTTGGCGAGATGCCATGATGGAGGAGTATGACTCCATTATGCACAATGATGTATGGGAGGTGGTGTCGAGGCCAGTGGGGAAGTCAGTTGTGACTTTCAGATGGTTGTATAAGACCAAGTATGTTGCAGATGGTAGCATAGAGAAACACAAGGCCTGATTTGTGGTGCGAGGATTCTCTCAGGTAGATGGAGTTGACTACGATGAGACATTTGCACCAGTTGCGAGATACATGTCCATTTAGAGAATTATTGCCATAACGACAAATATGGGTTGGAGGATACATCAGATGGATGTAAAGACCGCATTTTTGAATGGCTTTATTGAGGAGGAGGTGTACATTTTGCAGCCATAGGGGTTTGAGGTGATGGAAAGAGATTCTCATGTGTGCCTTTTGAGAAAGACACTGTATGGTTTGAAGCAAGCTCCAAGAGCTTGGTATTCACGTATTGACGCTTATTTGCTTCAGATGGGGTTTGAGAAGAGTGAGGCAGATCTTAACCTCTACTACATCATTCAAGGTGAGGATACACTCATTCTCATATTGTATGTTGATGATTTGTTCATCACAGGAGCAGAGCTTCTCATAGTTGATTGCAAGTTGGGATTTGCATTAGAGTTTGAGATGACATAAATCGGTTTGATGCACTATTTCTTGGGCATGGAGGTTTGGCAGGAGGAGGGTCATATCTTTTTGGGGTAGGGGAAGTATGTTGCAGACATCTTGAGCAGGTTTCAGATGGAGGATTGCAGGCCCATGTCTACACCTATGGTATTGGTCACCAATTGGAAGAAGCTTAGCGCTTTAGATTCCCAGTTGGTGGATGCTACGAGATACAGGCAATTGATAGGTTCTTTGATGTATTTGGCATAGTTTTAAAAACTAGAACTGGCATCGGAATCGGTCGAGGGTCTAACCAGAATCGGAATCGAAACCGGTAATGAATCGATCGAACTGATTTCAATGAATCGGTCGAATCGATTTTTAAAAAAATACATAAAATATTTAAATTTTAATGAAAAAAAATATTTTTAAGATTTTAAATCATGTTTCCAAAGCATTAGAGACAATTAGAGGCAACATATCCAAAGTATGCTCATGAATATATCAAAATGACACCAAGTGCAATACATATCTATAGATTGGAACATAAATACATAATCAAGGAGGCTCTAAATGGCTTCTACAACATCAAATAACATACTAACAAGACTCAAGACTACAAGTCACTATCTCATTGATCAACATGATCAACGATCAATCATCACTACTGTTAGAAGTAGAAATGGCATGAACATCCTTGCCCTCGACATCATCATCTGTCTCTGACTTAGACTCTAACTCGGCCTTAGACTCATCATCTAAATGCTCCCAAATGTTGAATAAGAGAGGTGTGAGGCACTTAGAGGGGAGTGAGAGTGTCTTATAGACTAGAATTAGGGTTTAAGGGATCTTAGGTTTTAGGTTTTAGGGGCCAAATCGGTCAGTTTATGATCAAACCGATCGGTTTGGTCATAAATTGACTTGCTGGTTCGGTTTGAACTGGTCGACCATCAAACCAGTAAAATGATCAGTTTGGTCATAAATTGACTTGCTGGTTCGGTTTGAACTGGTCGACTATCAAACCAGTAAAATTGGTTGGTTTCGGTTCACCATTTTTTAAAACACTGGTATCTGGTCAACACCAGACTAGATATTTGTTTTTCTGTGAACACTCTCAGCCAGTTTATGGTGGAGCCTAGGAGTGTTCACTAGATTGGGGCAAAACATGTTTTGAGGTACATAGCAGGTTCAATGGATTTTGGTTTGGACTACGTCAGAGGGGATGGAGTCAGTTTGGTTGGCTACACAGACTCAGATTGGGCAGGATGTGCTATTGATAGGAAGAGCACCTCAGGGTGTTGCTTTGGCTTGGGATCAAGAGATGTTTCCTGGTTTAGCCGGAAGCAAAAGTCAATTGCTTTGAGTTCGATTGAGGCAAAGTATATGGCAGCTAGTCAGGCCAGTTGCAAGGCCATTTGGCTTCGTAAGTTGTTGGTTGGTTTATTTGGTCAGGAGTTGTCTCTGACGGTCATTCATTGCGATAATCAAAGTTGTATCAACCTCTCTGAGAATCCAGTGTTTCATGACAAGTTGAAGCATATTGAGATCAAATACCACTTCATTAGAGATTGGGTTCAATGTGGGGCAATGAAGCTCCAGTATATTTCGACTGATCAACAAGTGGCAAATATTCTCACCAAAGCCTTGCTAAGGGGTAAGCATGTCTATTTCAGAGACAAGATGGGCTTGGTGAGAAACACTTTCCTCGGCAAGAGGGAGTGTTGAGTTTTGGCGTCCCTTAGGAAGTGGTCCCCTTGTGGTTGTGGGTCTCTAACCACAAGAGGGAAATATTTGACCCATTGTGCCTTATACTTTATGTCTAATTTCACTTTGACATTTTCCTAAATCAAAAGGGTGAAATTTGTCACTTGAGTGAAAAGTGACTATTAATTCACTTTGTGGGTGAATTGGGGGACATAAAGTGAACTATGGAAACTTAACCCAAAGTGGGTTTTGAGTTGAGATTCTTTTTGAGAGATCTCAACCATGGATTAGATATGGCTTGGAGTGATCCTAGCCATTGATCTTTTAGGTTTCCTTATGATTCCTTAAGAGGGGCACATAGGGCAAAAGGAGGCTCATTCCTTCATTTGTTCACTTGGAGAGTTTGGAGAGGAGCAAGAGGATGAGAATGGAAGCATTGGGAGAGGAGAGCTTGGGCGCCATCTTTCATGGAGGGCACAGGGAGGCTTAGGGCCTATTTATTTTGTGGTGAGGGTTCTTGCTTGGTGGAGGGTGCACTCTTGGAGGAGGGCACAAGCTTAGCAGGTACTAGAAGTTGTTGAGCTTTTGTAGATCTGATTGGTGGAGGTTTGGGACAGCATACAAATAGAGATTTGCATGCAAGGGTTTCTCAAACTGCCAAGAGAAGATGAAGGGCACATCAGTTCAGTGGAAGAGGCAACAAAGGAAGGGGGCACACTTGCTTGAGCTCATCCTTCTTGGAACCTTCTAGCAAAGCTTGTGAGGAGCTTGCTATTTGTACAGGTTCCATTGTATTTGCTTACTTGTTGTTTTCCATGCTTGAAACATCACACATATATACTTTCATTCTAAACTGGTTTTCCCAGAGGGGGTTTTATTCAGGGTCATGTTGACCAAAAATACTTGTGTTCATTTATCATGTATGCTTAGTATTTAAATCAGTTATAGGAGCTTGTAAAGATCCTAGAGGAGTGCTATATGTTTTAAGGTTTGCATATGCTAACATTCAGTGACTAAAACACTGGCAATGGCACCTTAAAAGAGCATCTAACCATCAGTTTGAGGGCAGATTTCTTGGCAGAAAATTCAGACCTGTTTGCCGTCCTAAAACAGCAGCAAGGACAGATTTGATTGAGTAAACTTAGAGCCCAACAAGAGGTCAAAGACAGACCTGTTGGGCAGCCTTCTAGTTCCTCAAAAATCTACATTCCCAATGTTGTCTACAGGCCATCAAAATTACTATCTGCATCTATATATATAATGGGCCATTTTCTTCTCCCAACTACTATTCTTGTGATAGATGGATTATGATTATGGTAGATGGCAAGGCTCCACTACATTATGGCAAGCTTTGTTCACTGATCTTTGTGAATAAGCATTGTTTTTGGAGGTTGTCTGGCAACTCTAAAGTATTGTGAAGATCTTCATTTCTAAGTTCAATATTTACATTTAGGATTTGGTTATTCTCATTTATAAGTTCAAAAGTCTGAGTTATTGACTATTCGATAAGTTGTTCAAATCAAGTGGTGTTCAAATTGTTCATTTCAAAACTTTAAGTTCCTTTCTTTTGGATGGCCATAATCTTTCACAAAGATTGAAATTCTTGATCGATGAAGGAACAAATTCCAATAGCACATTTTGTTTTGGATCTTCTGCAAATCTCTAACTAGTTGACTACTGGGTTCCATAATACTTCTAATACTGCAGATGTAAGCAAAATAGGTTATCAGAATAGATGTTGGGGTAAGTTGCAGTCATATATGATGCTAAACACAACATCCAGTGCTAGTTACATGTGAAACATGATAGTATGTTTTAATCTAGTGACATGAGTCTTGGCATCAGCTGCATGACAATGGGCATGGACTATTACATATACTCTTTGGTCAGAGATGCCTTGTACGCAAACTCCTACCTTTTTTTTGATTGAAAAGCCATGATATTTTATCATATTACTAATCAAAAAGATGTACATCAAGAATGATAGATCAAGGAGCCAAAGGGCAGTTATACAAGTTCAAGAGCAAGCATGTCTGCTTTGGTTCCGTTCTCATGAAAATCAATATCGTTCCTAATAATGCCCTTTCATTTCTGGGATCTACATAGCTAGTTCTGATCTAAGAGTTGTTAATTCTACCAAATGGAATTTATTATTTGTCCTGTGAAATGCATCTTGACACCAACTCTTCCATAAGGAGATGTCTGTCAGTTTGATGACATTCTGCACTCTTCTACTATTCATATCATCTATTTATCCCTAAAAGGGACCCTATTTTAATGAGGAGGGGCAACAAAGATTACTGTGCTCAACAGCAATCCATGTCTAAAAGACTTTGGCAACCTTGCAGTTCCACATACCATACTTAACCTTTTCTGAGTTGTGACAAACCATGTAAGAACATTTGTAAATCCAGTATGATGTAGCCGATCCTTAAATGCTAAACTGTTATGAAGAGCCATCCATCCAAGTACATTTCAAAGTTAAAAGAAGAATGGGACTTCCATATACCTTAACTTGTTATTTGGACATGCACTTGCATACAAGGCCCATAAGTTGCTTTTCTTTATTCTTGGACAGTAGGATAATTTTTTACTTTCAAGTTTCTTGCAGTCTTTGTGGACCTGTAGGACTTACACTCAACACGGCTTTCTTTTCTCTCTTTTCATCCTAAATTTCTATGGAATATTGAAGGATTTTAGCTTCTAATTTTTGGTTCTCCATTTTACAGAAGGTCGGTTGCTTTTACTTGCTTACATGCTTTTGAAACAGTAACAGAGTAAAGCAATATTGTTTAGAATTTGAATGTTATAACTATGTGACAAATCCTCAGTTATCTAAAATGGATTGCATGCTGAGAACTGGCTTTCTGATTTTCTAAGCATAGAGGCACAATGATAGAACAACGAAAGAGGAACTTCCTCAGGCTTTTATAAAGAATAGCAAGCATTGATAACTGAAATTCTCTTCACAAATTTTAATTTTAGTTTTAAACAGTCGTGAATACTCTAATACTTATTTTCTTTGGATACTGTAGAAAGTTGCTGCTGCATCAGGGGATATGCGCAAAGCTCTTCATGTTTGCAGGTCTACTATTTTCCCTAGTCTGATAAATGCAATCCATAACTGTTCTTGTTAGTTAAATTAAAATCTAAAGTCGATTACTATGTCTACTCCAAATACAATGAACCGTCTTAACATGTAATTCTATGTCTGGATTTTGACTTGACATATGCTTGGAATGCTTTTGTAACTTTCTTAGAGGAGCTTATAGTCAACATCATGATAATCACAATTATTTGTAGCAAATTCATTCTACTCTTTGAATAATTTGAAGAAAATTATTTTGACAAGGCTAGGAAATTATGAACCTCTTTGATTGTACAAATAATTATTCGTTGTTGTTTTCAGAAAAACTGGTTCTGTTTGTAGTTTACTAGTACTGAAAGCTTCAACTCATTGTCTAGTCATTTTGGTTCATTGCAGAGGTGCTGTTGAGATGCTTGAAGCAGAATTAACCAATGGGATACACGAGTTAGATAACATTTCTCATGAGAAGTCAATGACCAATGGATTGAATCTACCACCTGAAGAACGATTAACAAAGCAAGAAATAAATATGGTGAGCATTCTTGCTGTTTTTTTCTTTCACAATAACTGATATATTTTGTATTAGAAAAAACTGCAACTGGAACTGGAAAATAGTGTAATACAATTTTTTTCGAGTTTGGCTGCAGCCTGCTAACAAAAAGATAGTCTTTCATCCAAAATTCCCTATTCTTGCCTACCCTTTCTATTCTCTGTAGGCTTTGTAGGTATATTGCCTTACAAACTGGAACAACAACAAAATTACGCGATAAAACATAATAGATATAGAAAGTAAATTAGAAAGGCTATCAACTTTTAGGCCCACTTGAGGCCCATAGTTGCTTCTGTTGAGTGTATTTACATGTCAAATTGTTCCACAGGGTTGACTTCACTGGTAGGATCCTACAGTTTTGGTTTAGGAGAGTGTTGGATGCCCAAATCCTTATCATTGGCCATGGAAACGCTGCAAAGTGAGGAGTCCCCAACAGTTTTAGGTATATTGCCTTACAAACTGAAACAACAACAAAATTACACGATAAAACATAATAGATATAGAAAATAAATTAGAAAGCCTATCAACTTTTAGGCCCACTTGAGTCCCATAGTTGCTTCTGTTGAGTGCATTTACATGTCAAATTGTTCCACAGGGTTGACTTCACCGGTAGGATCCTACAGTTTTGGTTTAGGAGAGTGTTGGATGCCCAAATCCTTATCATTGGCCATGGAAAAGCTGCAAAGTGAGGAGTCCCCAATAGTGCGGAAGTCGAAGAGGGAGGAGACGAAACCACCTCCTATGGAAGGGGGAAGTGACTTGAGATTTTACTATCTAGGGATTTTAGAGAACCAAGCCAAGACTCTAGCTCCAGGTAATTTTGTTATGAAATCCACATGAAGGTGATGACCTCTTTTTCCATTTCCTTAAGCTCCAGTAGTTAGGTTGCAGTTTCCATTGGACATTGGTCCCTTCCTATTTTTTGCTTCTAGTGTATTGTCACAATCCTCTTGCCAACGATTGCATTGAATGGTGGAACTCATTACATATCATTGGGCTTCAACAACCTCATGCTCACAACACTTAACCCCTTGTTGAACCTCTCAAAACTCACAAGATGCATCATTTATGCCTACAATGACAGTGGCCCATTTTAGCTAAAGAGAAAAGCTATTTCCAAATTGGGTTGCCCCTAACCATAGCATTGCAAAGAGTTGCCTTGGGATTTAACAGAATCCCACCTCATTCTTCCTAGACCAGAGCACCCTTGCTCGCTACTAGTGTTGGATGTTGTGAAAATCGAGAAGGCATTTAACCCTTTCAGAATTGACATAATAATAAACCCGCATGCATTTTCCAATTCACCCATTTTATTGCACATAAGCTCACATGTTGGTGGGAGAGTAGTATAGGGTAATGGGTGTTGGTGGGGACTTAACTCCCCATCTCTTCAAGCTTGCATGAGGGGGCACTTGTTGTTGTGTGCACTGTGACTTAACCTTCATAATGAGCAGCTATTTCAAGGGAGGGGCATGAAATATGAAGTCCCCCATTTACCTTATGGAAACCTTGGTTCAAACTCACTCCAAGGTTGATTTGGATTTATGTAGGAACACAATGAAATACATAAATACACATAAACACAGAGATGCAGTGGAAATAAGACTTCATTTCATTAATAACAAATGACTGAAATATGCTTACAGACAGAATGGAAATAAACTAGCTAGGGCGCTGGTAGCTTATCTCTGAGAAGAGATGTGGCGGCTACTGGCTTTTGAACTGTGTTACAATGAGGCTCGAAGGTCGATTATTATTGAGAAACAATGGAAAACCCTAAACATCCAAAGACCTAACCCTAGGAGATGAAACGCCAAGACTATGGGCCTCGTTTGGGTAAGTTGGTACATCAACTTCTCGGGGAAGTAACTTTGGCATACGATCTCCGTTTGACGCGTTCCATACCTTGTTAGAAAGATCTATCCGAGGACTACAACTTTTGGTGAGCAACATTGATCTACGATCCATGTTGCTCCCTGGTTTCCCAAAAAACGTTGTTTAAGGTCTCAAAACGACTTCGGAAGTTCAGGACCCGAAAAATTGCTAAAATTAGTAAACTATGCGGAAATTGAAAAACTGAAAGAAGCAATGGTGGGGGTCCAAGTGGAATAGGTGGGTGGCCACCAATATCCACCTGGATCATTCCTCCCCCCTTAGGAAGCAATGGTCCCCATTGCGTTGAGTTCCTCCATGAGATGAGGAAACTTC
>SNQJ01S0001159.1:139897-171718 GCA_010110895.2 Picea sitchensis | reverse complement strand
CGAGGACTACAATTTTTGGGTGAGCAACATCGATCTACGATCCATGTTGCTCTCCGTTTTCCCAAAATACGTTGTTTAAGGCCTCAAAACGGCTCTGGAAGTTCAGGACCCAAAAAACTGCTAAAATTAGTAAACTATGCGGAAATTGAAAAACTTAAAGAAGCAATGGTGGGGGTCCAAGTGGAATAGGTGGGTGGCCACCAATATCCACCTGGATCAAAGGTTGGCTTGAGCATTGACCTTCTTATTTTGCAATTGCAGAACATGAAAAAAAATAATTTTTGCGAAATGTTACCGCGGGTTCAACTTCTCACTAGGTGCAAAAGTCCCCTAAGCACACGAATGAAACTCCAAGGGCAACTTAGGCAAGCCACCACTGTCACCTCAGTGGCTTTTCCTTTCTCACTTTAGACTAAGAACGGATCTAGTCAAGGGGGGGCTTTCCTATGGTCAACTAAGCTCAATGTGTTATAGTATGAAGTGGGAGCAAGAGAGAGCTTAGTTTAATTATTTGATTTAATATTTATGATTAATGCTTTTAGAGTCACAACTTAAATCAGGTTCAAATTGATCAACACAACACAAGGCTAGGATGATACAAGTGATTTATAGTTACGCAATGAAATTCAACAAGCTTGCACTTAAGAGACAAATGATCAATTTCAAATCTGTTTAAGAGATTAATTCCAGAAATTTCAGATTAGAAATAGATCTATCAACAGCCCTCTTTCCAAGATGTAAACAATGATGAATTAGGCCTTAAACTAGCAAATCAATCTAGATGTCAACCATGAAAGAGTAGATTTGCTTATGAAGTATGCAAGATGATCTATAAATTTTATTTAATGTATTTCTTTAAGTCGATTTCCAGATTTAGATCAACTTTATCAAATGTCATTTTTCAATAAATGAAACAAGAAACTAAGGCAAAAAGTGCAAAATAACTCGGGTTTTGACACTAGAATCCATAAGCCAAAGTCTAAATCTGTCTATGTGATGTCTCTTGATGTAAATTCCAGATCTAGAACAGAAATTAAATGCCTCTATTTAAGATATACAAACCAGCAAAGAAAGAGACACAAGAAGATCAAATTAACTATGTATTTAAGCCAGAAAAAGTCAACAATTTGCCTTCAAATCAACAAGATGCTTTCCAATCTGATTTTAATAACTTGATGAAATATACAGATCTAAATCCACTTTAAATGCCCTTTTCAGATTTTATAAATCAGCACACAAACTAGGGCCAAAACAAGCAAATTGACTTAGGGTTTCAATGAAAAGTTCAGTGATTTTGCTTGAGATAAAGAGGCAAACTTAAGATATGATTTTTAAGGTGCATATGGCTACTAGATGCAATCTGATTCATGGTATTTTACTGCTGTAAATTACAGGTTGCTAAACAGAAAACGAAAAAGATGAATTTTGGAGTTTTTTGGTTGGTTGAGAAGGGAAAAAACCAGTGCCTTGCTTTGGTTGGGCTATGGGGTCAAATGCAACTTTAATGGGGTGATTCTTCAAGAAATTTAAAGGACAAAAAGGGATGTCAAAACAAGATCCAAGATGCCCTAGATCTAGCAAGCCAATTATCACAAAAAATTGGAAGAGAGAGGTCTTCAAGAATCGTACCACCTCCAAGTCAACTAGGGAGTGTTCTTTGCCCAAAGGGATTGAATGTTGTTTTTGTTCATAAGGAATAATAAAGCAAGGATTCTTTCACTTCAAGACAATGTAACAAAAAGGGTTTTAGACATTGCTTTTCCAACATAGTGATACCACTCCTCTATGGTGCCCAAGTCGACTTTGACAATCCGAACCTGCAATAAAGACTAGCTAGTATGGACCAAGAATATTTGCAACATTTCAAGAAGGTTGATCATCCATTCCACAAAGCCTTAGATACGAGACAAGAACAAAAGATTTTATTTCAATAGCTTCCAATAAGTTTACAATGAGGAGTCTCTTATTTATAGATGAAGAGCTCAACAACCTCCATAATAAAATAGCATTAGATCTATAACAAATCTTAGATCTATGCTCAAAATACTAATATCCATCAAGTCAACAAACTAGAGAGGATCATGTCAACAACAGTATGAAATGGTGGACTAATGCCACATTTGCAACATCCATCCAATAGATGGGCAAAATAGGTGGATGCCCTCCTCAAATGGTGAGATAGACATGGTCAAACTACAACAAACTCCCTTCTCTACGGTGTTGATCTCATCAAAATACAACAATATGGATTGGAGATGCTCCAACAACTTTCATATGTGTGGATCCAAGGAAAATAAGTCGATTCAAAAAACTCCATCAAGTGCTAAAAAACCCCACATGTGTGGCTCCAAATGCAACAAGCTTGGTCAAAGGTCCAATAGGAGCATGTCGACCCTTCAAATGAGTGAATGATGTGGTACGAGTGGTTCCAAGATGGTGTAGAAGGCTTGTCACAACACTTGATGTTGATATCACAATGCCCAAGGTAGTCACAATGCTCTAGGCAAGGCTCACAATGCCCAAGGCAGTGACAATGCTTTAAGCAAGTCTCACAATGCCCAAGGTAGACATAGGTCCCAATGTAGGTACACAACTCTCGAGGTAGAGATGCAACTCCCAATGTAAGTACATTGATCTCGATGCAAGGGTGCCTACCCCTAGTGATGAGTCATGCTTTGATATATGTGTTGTTAGATGGTGAAAAATTAAGTGACATTCTTTAACTTCTCAATAATTCATTTAACCTTCATCATTTTCAAAGTTTAACCATGGTGGGGACAAGCTTAACCTCTATTACATGTGACAACTCCTAAGAACAAGAAGCATTTCCTAGGACACTAAGGTAGTAGTATGTGATATGATGGATGTGATGTTAGGGGAAAGGAAAACTTCATGAGTTGACCCTCATAGCCACATAAGATGTATAGGTCTCTCTCTAGCTTTCAAGAGCTAGGGTTTAAGATATTCATCTACATGAGTGCCTTTAGGGAGGGAGCACTTAGCATTGAGTTACCGATCCTTAAGCCTCTTTTTTTTACTATCCCACTTTCTTACCTTTTTCTTTATTTGATTGTTCCCTTTTTTTCGATATGCATTGTTAAGCATGGGACTTGCGATATTGGGCTTTATTACAAGGTGGCATGGCTCAAGTTTTTTATTTGGCTTTTTACTTTTAGTTGCATCAACCTTGAGCCTTTAGCTTTTTTGATTTTAGATAGGTTTTCATACACAAGATTATTTTGCTTTGGACCTTGATGTATGACATATGATAAGTCAACCATGAGTGAGAATATGATGAATGTGCATGGAGTGACAAGGAGTGGATGATGGTTGGGGAGAATGGGCACACTACACCTATCTAGGTCTTTAGTAGTACAATTCGACTCAAAAGATGACATCACTTATCTAAAGGGAAATTATGGCCCACCATGGTACAACTAAGAAAACAACAAGCGTTTAGAGTGTTGTGATCCATTATAAGATTACACCTATGTTCACCATGGTCATGACTAATATAGGAAACAATATCACCACATCTGAGCAAGAACCAATACATCAAGTATCATAATGAAACCATGGCTAGCAATGAAATAATGGAGTGCTATCATCCTGTGTGCAAAAATCATCCATGTAACCAAAACCAAATATGCCATGCTAATATCATCATTAAGTCATCAAGGATGGGCATGTCCATTGCGCAAGCAAGAGCATTATGCAACAAGATCATCATGCAACAAGATCTCTAACATATGTGCTTTGAATGAGAAATTTGAGGTGCTCACGTCAAGAGTGAACTTGGACATCATGCCACTGCAAGTGTGGTGCTCGTGCTGAAAGTCTTTGTCAATGTGCTGAAAATCACATGGTTACCTCTCATATAGTATGAGGGGTAACACGAAGTATTGTACTAATGCAATAGTTCTCTGTGTTAGATGGGATACTTTGAAGTTCTAGAGAGGCGTTTGATGAAACAACAATTGTATGACAATTGAAGAATCCTTGTTTACTATCACTTGACCAACATCTTTCTCCCTTAGCATGACTAGGCCTTGGAAAATTGCTGATGCCTTTGCCTCGTTCTTGGATGCAATCCCTAGACCCCATGCATACTTTGTTTCTTTTTGTAAATTAGGGTCATAAATGACCCCCTTGCACTTGCCACCCCCAGTGAGCATTGTTTTAGTTATAGGGTTCCATTGTCAAGAGTTTTATTGTGTCGAGAGGCAAATTCTACAGATTGGTATGGGAAAGATATATCACGAGTGTGTGCAATGTTGATGTCACATCGACTTTTCACATTAAAAAACAATATACCTAAATAGTAATCAGCCTAGTTCCATCTTAACCTTAGATCTATCAGGCGTCGAGAGGGATCAAATTTCTTGAGGTGCAAACCTTTCCACAAGTTTTTGCACCTCAAGGGATTTGATGTCTCTTGGTGCTTGATAGATTTGGCGTTAAGATGAATCTAGGTTGGTGTCCAAGAAATTGAAATTGGTTAAATGGAAGCTATGCATGATATGAATATAATGGCAATCCATGTGCAACTTGTGCTTTTGGAAGCTACTATAAGATCACATTGTTGTATGAGCCCTATATATTTTGTAGCATGCCAGTCAGTTGAAACTGTTACCTACACTGCACAAGGCAAACTGTTTATAAAGTTAATCTGCAGGGTACTTTGACTGGAATACTTTCCTTTTGTCAGCCCTTAGCAGTCCCCTCAGCTGGTCTGCAGTTATAGAGGGCCTAGCTCAATCCCTACCTGAAATGCTGTTTGCAAGTAGCCCTTGGCATACTTGTATTTCTGCACTTGTACAACATAATAAAGCTGTGACTTATCAATGATATGCTCTTGTTGCTTCATCTAGATTACTGTGGAATGGGTTCTTCTGAGGTTTCTAGTATTAATGGCCAAAACTACTTCTAACATTAGATCAAATGCTTGAAACTGTTTTGTAGGTAAGAATTGATCACATGGCCAGGGCCTTGGCAAAGACATTCCGGTCAGCTGTTGTTGACACAATACAATCTTTACCACGACATCAACAGGTATTCTTTTAAATTTTCCTTAGCGAGGAATATTAGGCTAGTATTATTAAAGCTCGAAGGAATGTAATATTAAATTAATTATTCTGCAGATAGTTTTATGTTCAGCAGTTAAATTTTTCCGGCGTCGGAAGAAAGATGCCACACTAGGGGAGGTAAGTTAAATTTGTTTTTTCTATCATTGGATCTATTTTGCTTCTTCCTTGGGGCTTGGCTTTGTAGCTCTTTTATTGTTGGACTGTGCATTGCATAAGATGGCATGTTGTAGCTCTTTTATTGTTGGACTGTGTGTGGCATAAGACAACATGTTGTAGTCTTCCATTGTTGGACTGTGCATTGCATATGATGGAATGTTGTAGCTTTTTTATTGGACTGTGTATCGCATATGATGACATGTTTAATGCTTTATTTATAGTTCATACCATAATTTTCCCTATGCATAATGAGCTATGACATTTGAAATGTTGGGACAGGATTCTCTTGGTTCTCTTACGGCTCCTATGTGTTTGTATTTTTATGACATGTTTAATTTTTTCATCTTCGATTGCTTCCGATGCAGCTGAATGCAGCCTACTTGGACTTTTGTAAAACAACTTCAATGTACCCTCTCACTGGTCCTGAGTTTTCAAGCATGTGCAGGGTACTTAGTGATCAGGTATGCATTTGAATCTTTCAACCATGATACGAGTCAGAAGGGCTGCAAGCTTTTAATATGAATGCAGGGTGCTAACTTGTATGTGGGTTGCAAACTAGGCACTTCTTAACCTTGGTCAATCCCGAGAAGATAGGCTAAGGAGGGTGACCTTAAAAGTAGATGAAGGAGATGTAAGTTTTGCCTTACAGGTATACAGCTCTGCAACGTTTCTCACAAGATCAACAACTCTTTCTATGCATCCTTCATTTGTGCTCTAGATTACTTTAGCTTGCTCTTCATATTGGATAATTGTGGATGACAGGCTTTTGAAATTCAAATTGCAGGGAATACGGTTCTTCAGAAACTGTCTTCAATAATGCAGCATTTGGAAGGTAGAGTTTGCAGAGATTTATTCATTTTCATTCATCTTCAGATATCTTCAGTCATCAGCTAAAGATGTCAAGATGCAAGGTATCTGATTGAAAACTTTCTTTTTTCCATTGATTCATCTCCAATGATAATTATTATTTTAATTTTAGATTTGCTTGTATTGAATCTTAGAAAACAAGGAACTGGAAAATATACCTGCAACATATACGTTAACTGAAACTTGTCAAGATAAGCTATGGTTTCCTACATAATTTTAGTTGAATACATATTTAAAATGTAACCTGACATATTCCATACTGTCCTATTGGAGTTTTTCTCACCTGTAAATATAATAGCAAAATAGCAAATGCTGGACTTCACTTTTTTACAAGGACTTGCTTAGCAAATTATCACTTTCTTGCAGGCATTTCTGCTCCATGCAATACTGATGCATATGTGGATTGCTTCATTGACATGATCTCTCTGTAGAAGCTTTATTGCACGTTGATCATACAGAGAAATTGCAATGAGTCTGGGTTCAAAGGTGATAAAAGGTAATCTGGCTGTGGCATCAAGTCCATTGCTGTGGTTGTAAGGAATTTGGTGGCAGCTTATGTTTTTGAGTTTGAGCTTACAAAGCTTGCGGCTCAAATCTAAGTCCGTACTTATTAGGCACCCACGTTCTCACTGTGGTTTGAGAGCTCTGCATTGCTGCTGCATATGAATTTTCGATCATCATGGTCTATCTGGTTATGACAAAAAGGGCACCTCGGTTATCGGTTTCGCATAGCCCATTAAGCAATAAGATGCCTCAACGCTACAGGTTGATGCAAAAGCGAAGTTAATTGGACCATTGATTAAACCCATTACAATCAATCCCCTTGCTGCTTTCATCTGAACAAAACGAAGGTTGTTAATTTCTCTCTGTTCATCAGGAGCTGGGATGAGCCTCACCGTCTTAATGTACTGCAAACAATTATTGATTCTTTTATTAATAATCATTTGGGACTTCATGTGATTCAATTCCAGGGCATCTTAAGCTTTCAGCGTATGCAGTATAAGTAATAGAATGGAAGAACGGGGGTAAATGAGAGTACAGGTCAAGATAAGGACACTTTTAATATAATGATGAAGCTCAAGTCCCAAAGGACCTTGGGATGAGCCTTGCCGTCTTTATGTACTGTAAGCAATTATTGATTCTTTTATTAATAACCAATTGGGACTTAAGGTGATTCAATTCCAGGGCAGCTTAAGCTTTCAGTGTATGTAGGATACGTAATAGAATGCAAAAACGAGGGGAAATGACAGTACAGGACAAGGACACTTTTAATATAACTATGAAAGCTCAAGTCCCAAAGGTAAAGTCCATTATAACCGATTATGCAATTTCAGATTTCTGCCTAAAGCCGGCCTTTTATATGTTGTGTTTCACTGTTGTTGAAATGCATAAATCGTAAGCATATCACATAACAATCACAACATCTTCCACCAACAGGTAACTTTGTTCAGTACAGGCAGATCTTACTGGTTTACAAAGACGACTAGTACTTGAAATGGTTTACAAAGAAGACTATAATACTTGAAATGACTGACTCTAATAGGGCCATTAATTTTCTAGAATTATAACATTAAATTTAAAACTAATGAACATGTTATTTGGCATCAAATCTCAGATACGGGAAAATGTAATTTCATGCGTTCATCCGTTGGGTTTACTTGAAATGGTTTACAAAGAAGACTAATACTTGAAATGGTTTACAAAGAAGACTAATACTTGAAATGTCGGACTCTAATAGAGCCATGAATTTTCTAGAATTGTAAATTTAAATTCAAAACCAATGAATATGTTATTTTGCAGCAAATCTCAGATAAGGGAAAGTGTAATTTCATGCGTTCATCCATGAAGTAGCTGAAGTAATAGAGGGGTTAGTTTTATAACCCCAGTCCATCGGGGCAGTCTTTAAGCACCATGCAGACTCTTAATGATTGCTTCTTGGAAATAGGTGGACCCATGCACGGGCTGGTTGGAACTGTCACCCATTCACAATGATATTTCAAATTACTTCAAAGCATTAGCATTACAGTGAAAGTATTTCATCACACAACATCCATCAACAAATCATTTTATTACATGCAATAAGTATCATTGTAAAATGTCTATATATCAAATGTTTGGCTGCTAATTGCATTATCTTATATAATAATTTAGCATCAAATTGGTCTAATTCTCATTTACTCCACCTCAAAAGGTTAACTATCTATCCTTGAAGATTAAAGACTCTTGGTCAGAACCTTTAATGGAGCTCATTGGTCTGCTTATTGCCTCGTCTGTCTAGTATTTGAATCTATTTGCAGTATTGTTTTGTCCTTCAATGAAATGCTAAGTCGTAGGAATTCTAAAAGTACACATGTATTGACATGCTCATTAACCAAGTGAATATAGCCTAGTGCTAGAACATGTCCTAGGGTGGCCAGAAAACCTATAACTTTAAGATTTAAATACAGAGAGAACATGTCCCTTTGCTAGTGGTTCTTGATATACTAGGACCAAAGTCACAAATAGTAAACTGTGCAAGAGTTGATGGCAATAACAATGAGACTTCATCGTCTAATTTGTAAGTGGTCAAAGACATTTTGAGCTGAAGCTCCTAAAATGGTTTGTTGCCAAGGCCAAATTCTTGGCATTCTGGCTTTTGAGCATGACAAACCGGTTGGTCATTCTTTTTAGGGCCCACAAAATTTGTAGAATTTTGAATCTATTAACTTCTTGCCCTCTTCAACTCTCCTTATATTGGTTTCAAGTTGATTCTCCTAATCAAATGTTTGGAGTCTCCCCACCACTTCATACAAAGAGGGCATTATTTGAAACAATTTTCCATCTCATTAACCTGAAACTTTTTTCTCTGATCTTTTTTGTAACTTTTGATTAATTGCAAATAATTTTTTTTCTCATATATGACTGACATTGACTTGAAAAAGAACTTGTGAAAAGCATTTTTGCATTTTTATTTTGTTTGGCTTTTTTCTTTTCTTTTTTAATTTTTTGTCCAAACCATCTTTAGATGGATCCTAGAGGGCTAATTATACATCAACATTATGGAACAATGCTTGCTTTTTGTCCGATTCAGAAGATTCAGAAGATTCAGAGCTGTGATTCTACTTATTTTGATGCATAGATCGACTAGGAATCTCTTTGTTGGGGGCTCCATGAAATTCAGCTACAACAGGAGTGCTCACAAAACGAGCTCACTTTCTCTTGGGTAATTTTTTCAACAAAGAATCACATGCATAACAAATTCATTTTCAACATAATTTTCAGTTTCAACAAGCTGTCTTCAATATCCACTATGGTTGAATGCTCTTTCTCCACACTCGGCTTTGGTTTTGATCACTTCTTGCTAATTGTGAAACTCCCTTGTTTCCTACTCGAATTTTTATCTTTTCCCATGCTTACTTGACTCTTATTTTTCTCTCCATGACATTTATATTCCTCCCCTGCTGTCATAATTGAGTGGGTTGACTACCTCACTCAACCTCACATGAATTCAATGATTTAAGTGCTTAAGAAGTCAAAGGGATAAATGACTAAATGTCAAACTGATTAACGAAGATGGTTTTAGACTCGAAGCATATGCAAATCCCTCAAAACCCCCATTAAACTTCCTCTCTTGTGGAATCATAGCCCCCCATTACTCTGGCCTTTATCCGTCTCCAATCGACAATGTATTTCCTTTTATTATTTTGCATTTACAATGTTTACATATTGCATCTCTTGGCCCACAACCATTCATAATATTTACAATTATACAATGCTACAATAGGGATCAGAACTAGGGTGTTACAATCTCCCCCCCTACACTTTGCACTGTTCTCAATGCACATCACCATACAGGTGTACATGTATACATACATAAATTATTAAATCACAATAACTGATGATTCCATATTTTAATGACTCCCATAGCAATTTCAACCAACAATCTCTCGTTACCTTCAACCTACACAATCCAAGGAAGTGTACCCCCTTCTCTGCATCACAATCTCTCGATCTCTTCCACTTTCTTTCTAGGGCTCTAACATAGGTTGGACATGAAGTCTTTGTGCACATATGTACAAATGTATGTTCAAGTTTCCTAAAAAATATGCAAAAAGTTGCGAGTACTCTTCATGCATGGCCCCTTCATGCTCCCATGTGGCGTCTTCAGAATCGTAGCAGGTCTATTGAACCTTTACCAGGCCAATGGCTTGATTCATGAGCACTTTGACTTTTTGGTCTAGTATGCGCACCAACTCCACCTAAAAGTCCTCTTCGTGCTCCACTTGGATCACAGTTCAATTAATCATATGGCTAGGATCATACACACTTCTTTAATAAAGACACATGAAACACATTATGAACTCTCATGGATGTAGGCAATGCAAGTATGCATGCAACTCGACTTATCCTCTTTAGAATTTCAAATGGTCCACAATATCTCACTATCAACTTTGGGCAACTTCCCAATTTCAATGAACTCCTTTTTGCCTTCACTTTTAGAAACACTTGCTCGCCCACTTTAAATTCCCTGTGTGCTCTTCCTTTGTCTACATAGTTTTTTTGTCTATCATGTGCAAATTTTAAATTCTGCTTTATTTTTAGCATATGCTATTCCATTTCTATCAGAGAGAACAAGAGACCACACAAGTTTTCTAGCTATGTAGCGTTGATGAGTAAGATCATTGATTCGAAAACTTCCACTTATGAGGAAGCTGCAAAGCAACAAGTGTGGAAGGATGCTATGATGGAAGAGTATTAATCCATCATGAAAAATGATGTGTGGGAAGTGGTTCTGAGACCAGAAGATAAGTCAGTGGTGACTTCCAAGTGGATCTACAAGATCAAGCATGCTACATATGACAACATAAAGAAGTATAAATCTAGATTTGTGGCTAGAGGATTCTCCTAGAAAGAGGGATAAGATTATGACGAGACATTTGCTCCATTAGCCAAGTACACTTCTATTATATCTATAATTTCTATTGCTTCTATTATGGGTTGGAAATTACTCCACATGGATGTAAATACTGCTTTCTTGAATGGTGTAATTGAAGAAGAAGTGTACACAGACCAACCACAAGGTTTTGTAATCTATGGGAAGGAGTCCCATGTTTGTAAATTGAAGAAATCCTTGTACATGCTTAAGCATGCACCCAGGGCATGGTATGCTAGAATAAACAATTATTTGATGAGCTTGGGGTTTACCAAGAGCGATGCAGATCACAACCTCTACTACAAGGTTGAAGATGGTTGCCCCTTGATATTGGTACTATATGAGGATGACCTGTTTCTTACATGGGATGAAAAGCCTATAGATGGGTGCAAGAGGGAGCTCACTTCAAGGTTTGAAATGAAAGATCTTTGTTTGATGCACTATTTCTTGGGATTAAAGGTGTGGCAGAGACCAGATGAGATATTCCTTAGCTAAGGAAAGTATATAGTTGAGATTTTGCAGAGATTCAGGATGATGCACTACAAGTCCATGACCATACCTATGGTTACGAATCTGAAGCTCTTGAGTGATTTTTCTTCAGATTTGGTAGATCCCATGATGTACAGACAATTGATCAAATCCTTGATGTACCTGGTTAACACCAGGCCAGATATATGGTTTGCAGTGAACACATTGAGTCAGTACATGGTTGAGCCTAGACATGTACATTTGGTAGCAACAAAGCATGTATTGAGGTATCTGCATGGTACGGTTGGATATGTCTCAGATGGTGAAGTAAAGTTGCAAGGTTATACAGACTCTGACTGGGTGGGGAGTGTAGTGGACAGGAAGAACACATCATGATGTTGCTTCAGTTTGGGATTAGGTATGATCTCATGGTTGAGCATAAAACAGTCGTCAGTAGCACTCAATACAACAAAGGTAGAATATATAACAACCAATGTTGCAAGCCGCAAAGCAGTGTGGCTTCGGAAGTTGCTTGCAGGGTTATTTGATCTAGAGTTGGAGCTAACTCTGATATACTGTGATAATCAAATTTGTGTAAAGCTTTCAGAGAATCTAGTCTTTCACGACAAGTCAAAGCATATAGAGATAAAATACCATTTCATCCGAGACATGGTGTAGAAAGGAGCAATAAAACTCCAGTACATATCCACAGATGAGCAAATAGCAGACATTCTCACCAAGCCTTCGTCTAGAGTGAAGTATGAGTACTTCAGAGACAATCTTGGCATGATGCAGAATGTCCACCCTCGTTGAGAGGGAGTTGTGATGTTTCTCCTACAACGGACAAATACTCTCCCTCTTGTTAAATTTTGAGCTTGATTTCTTATGCAGATTAATTCTTTTATTTTCTTCAATACTTTGATTCCAACTTAATACACTTCAACAATACCAAATCATAATTGAATAGCAATAACTATGTAGATAAGTAAGCATGTACATCAACAACACATTTACCCTGGGTAAACCCTGTACAAGGAGAAAACCCCCAGCGAACGATATTCCTTTATTGCATTAATAATGTAAGATCACTTACAAATATCCACTATGAATGTTCTGCTCTTAAAGAGCTTGCCAAGATGACTCTGACCTGACAAAGACCTAAAAGACCTTGTTGAAATACACCTCTGATATGCTGCCTCTATTGTTGATATACAACACTGATATGCTTCTTTGGTATGCTGCCTCTTTATCACTGATATGTGCCTCTATTTCTTTCACCCTTAACCTGCATATCAAAACTGTGTTGAAGAGAGGGTTCGACCTCTGCTTATATAGGTTGAGGAGGAGAAGAGGAGAGACTTGAAATAGTAACATGTTTGCATGCTTTAATCATAACATAGCTTCATACTTTAGTTCGAACTTAGAACTAGACTTGAGACTGGTATACTTTAGTTCGAAAATAGAACTAGACTTGAGACTTCAGTTGCAACTCAACATTACACTTTAGTTCTAAAATAGAACTAGACTAAAGACTTCAGTTGCAACTCAACATTACACTTTAGTTCTAAAATAGAACTAGACTTAAGACTTCAGTTGCAACTCAACATTACACTTTAGTTCTAAAATAGAACTAGACTTGAGACTTCAGTTACAACTTGACTCTTTACAAGGCAATTCAAATTTCTCTTCATGGTGGATAATGTTACACGTGCCAACACAATAGATCAATACATTTATATCATTTGCAATATTAAGAATATCGTTTGTTTCTAGCTCATAGAAATTTTATATTCAACCTAACTTTTGCTAGATGCCTTGACTTTTTCTCATGGCTCACAGGGTTTGACTAGGTTCACAGAGGTTGTATGTTCCCCCTGACTTTTGCACTAGTCTGTCTATGCTCACAGAGGTTGTACGTTCCCCCTGACTTTTGCACTAGACTGTCTATGCTCACAGAGGTTGTACGTTCCCCCTGACTTTTGCATTAGACTCAAATAACATCTCGTTCGTCTTGACTTTTGGTTTGACTCACAGAGGTTGTACATTCCCCCTGGCTTTTGTCAATACCTCACAAGACTGGTTGATTCTCCAAATCTCCCTGGCTAGCCTCAGGGTGACCCATATGGCCTCTCATTGGAGAATGACTGTCGATGCTGCCAAATTTAACACTCCCTTTCAGCAAGGGAATCATTTTCAGCCACACCAAGCTTGCCTCTCAGCTGCACAAACTGTCTCGAGGTCAGAGGCTTGGTCAGGATATCAACTACTTGCTCGCTTGTGGCTATGTACTATAACTTTACAATTTTTCTCTGGACCAAGTCTCGGATGTAGTGGTACCTCATGTCAATATGTTTTGACCTGTTGTGAAATGTCGGGTTCTCTGTCAATTTTATGCAACTTTGATTATCACAGTGAACCACCGTCGTCTCGAGCTTGTCACCAAACAACCCAGAAATCAATTTTCTGAGCCATATTGATTCCTTGCTAGCATCACTTGCTGCAATGTACTCAACCTTTGTTGTACTCTGTGCAATGGATTCTTGCTTCCAGCTTGACCAAGAGATCATTGCGGATCCTAAACTGAAGCAGTATCCGGAAGTACTTTTCCGATCCATCGGGCTTCCTGCCCAGTCAACATCTGCATACCCATGCAAAAATAAACCACCACATGATGTATATCTCAGACCATAAGTAATGGTCCCTCTGAGATATCTCAAGATGTGCTTTGCTGCCACCCAATGTCTCTGTCTCGGTTCAGTCATGAACTGACTCATTGCAATCAATGCATAACATATATCTGGCCTAGTGTGGATCATGTACATCAATGATCCAATCAGCTGCCTATACATGGTGGGATCCACCAAATCTGAACCTGTATCATAATCATGCAGCTTCCTCAGGTTGGTAACCATCGGAGTAGACATGGATTTGCAATCCATCATACCAAACCTATTTAGTACATCCACTGTGTATTTTCCTTGTGCCAGAAATATCTCGCCCTGTCTTTGCCATACTTCCAATCCTAGGAAGCAATGCATCAAGCCTAAGTCTTTCATCTCGAATTCTGAGGTTAGCTCCCTCTTACACCAGGCTATTAGCCCTTCATCTCCTGTTAGAAAGAGATCATCAACATACATGATTAGTATAACATGTTGGTTACCTCTTACCTTGAAGTACAGATTTGCATCAGCATCACTTTTCTGAAATCCCATGCTTTTAAGAAAGCCATCAATCCTGTCATGCCAAACTCTGGGAGCCTTCTTAAGACCATACAAGGCCTTCCTTAGCTTGCATACATGAGTGCCTTTGTTATGTAGTACAAAACCATCTGGTTGTTCCACAAAGACCTCCTGTTCAAACTTTCCAATCAAGAATGTTGTTTTTACATCCATCTGATGTAGCTTCCAACCAAGAACGGAAGCTAAAGCAATAATAGTTCGAATGGAGGTATACCTGGCTACAGGGGAAAAAGTCTCTTCGTAGTCGATTCCTTCTTTCTGAGTGAAGCCTCTGGCTACAAATATTGCTTTGAACTTTTTCACACTTCCATCAGCTGCATGTTTGATCTTATAGATCCATTTGGAAGAAACCATTGATTTGTCTTTTGGCCTCGGCATAATGTCCCAAACATTGTTCTTTATAATAGACCTGTATTCCTCAAGCATGACATCCTTCCATACTTGTAATTTATCTGCTTCTTAAAATGAAGAAGGTTCGGAATCACTAATGCTGCTCATCAGTGCAACATAGCCTCCAAACCTATGAGGCCTCTTCCTTTCCCTGAAAGTTCCTTTGGGAGCAACTATCCTTTCTGCTTCTTGCACTATTTATTTAAGCCACCCTGGATTCCTTTTGGCTGGAGGTTCTTCAAGACTTCTTTCTAACACTTTAGCAGGTTCTAGGGGCTCATTACTTAGCCCTTCATGAGGTTCCTCCCTCTGATCATCTGACTCTTCATTTTCAGAAGAGAGTGAAGCTGGATGATCTGCTTCTGATTCCTGCTGAAGTTCTCTGGATTTATTAAATGCGGCTTCCTCATGGAAAGTCACATCTCTGCTTACCTCTATTTGCCTCTGACCTGGTACATAAATCCTGTAAGCCTTGGAGTTCTCACTGTACCCCACAAAAACCCCTTTCTTGCCTGAGGGTTCCATCTTTGTCCTCTTTTCCTTAGGGACATGATTATACACATGACACCCAAATATCCTTAGATGCCCTACTTCAGGTTTGATCCCTGATAAGACTTCTTCAGGAGTATTGTCCTTCAAGATAGCACGTGGACCCCTGTTCTGAATATACACGGCAATGGAGGTAGCTTGTACCCATAAAGAATTTGGCAGATCCTGGTCAAACATCATTGCTTTCGTTGCCTCACAAATTGTTCTATTTTTCCTCTCATCAACTCCATTTTGTTGAGGGTTATATGGCACGATCAATTGTCTCTTGATTCCTTCTGACTTGCAGAAATCCTCAAACTGAAGAGATTTAAACTCTCCTCCATTGTCTGTTCTAAGGATTGTGATGTGTTTCCTTGTCTACTTTTCAATAAAGGCTTTATACTCTTTGAATTTATCAAATGTGTCACTTTTAGCTTTAAGAAAATATATTCAACATTTTCTTGAGTAATCATCAATAAAAATGACATAATACAAACAACCACTTAGTGAGGGAGATGACATGGGACCACATACATCAGAATGAACCAGATATAAGATGCCATGAGCTTTGTTGTCACTACTAGGAAATGCTTTCTTTATATTTTTACCTAGCATGCATCCCTTACAAATTTCATTTTTACTTAGATAAATAGAGGGCATGCCACATACCATGTTCTGTAGATCTGAAAGAGCTTTGTAATGAAGATGTCCAAGTCTTCTGTGCCACAACTCGCAGGAGCTAGTCGCATCATGAGCCAATGCCTGAACTGACTGTCCCGACACAACGTACAATCCTCCACTGCGAGTTCCAATGGGTTCTGCTGTACTTAAGTGGCTACCTTTAGCCCATAGTAGTGCCTTCTTGTCCTTGAAGATCACCCAATATCCCTTGTCCTCAAGGGTTGCAACTGATAGTAGATTCTTCTTGAGCCTTGGAACATATAATACTTCATCAATATGAAGTCTAGCCCCAGACTCCAATCTAAAGGAGATAGAGTCAACTCCCTCTATCTTGTAACATTTGTCATCCCCAAGCTCAACTTGCTCTACAAAAGATTTTGTCTCGAAATATGAAAGGATCTCCTTGTACCCTGTCATGTGCTTTGATGCGCCACTATCTACTAACCAAGTTTTTGGGCCCGTGAAAACTGAACTGGATAAGGCAGAAACCAAGTAATATTCTTTTCTATTTTCTTTCTCATTAGAAGGACTTTTTTGATTTCTTTTGGATTCATCATCCTCAGTAGTTGAGGCATGATGTTTCCCTTTCCTTGGATATTTCTTTCTAAACCAACAATCTTTAGCAAAATGACCCAACTTATTACAATTAAAGCATTTAATCTTAGATGTATCAATATTCTTGCCTTTAAATGTACCGTTGGTGTTTGGCTTCCTCTGAGAGCCTTTCTAGAAAATGCCTTTCTTCTTTCCCTTGAATCTTGATGCTAAAGCTGAGTGCTCTTCTTTCGTTCGCTCGCTCCTGGTAGCTGTGCGACTCTCCTCTTGGAGGCAATCATGCCATAACCTCTCAAACGTGGGTTGAATCTCTCTCCCACTTACACTGGATAAGAAGGTCTCCCATGAAGAAGGAAGACCATAAAAAATGGCCTGCACTAAATCATCATCGTCCACTGTCACCCCTGTGACCAAAAGATGATCTCTGATCTGGGCTATTCTGGAACAGAAAGATGCCACTGATTCACCTTTCTCCATCTTCAAATACTTAATCTTGTGCTTAAGCGTCCTCTTCTGACTTGGAGCCTTTTTCTCATACAGATTCACCAATGTATCCATACAGTCCTTGGCAGTCATTAATGAAGTCATTGCAGGCATTATGCTGTCTTTGACTGAGTCAAAGATGTTTCACTTGGCCTTTGCTTGACTCTTCCTGCATTATTCGTGGGTTCCTCCACCACTGTGGTCACATACTGCTCAAGATCATGCTCCTGCAAGATCTTTGTTATCCAGAGCTTCCACACATTGAAGTTGGTAGCTCCTTTGAGCCTATCCTTGACCTTGACTAAAATGGAGGATGCCATGGACCTCACACTGGAAACTTAATCAAGCTAGCTTGGATCTGTTTGTACTTGCTGCTGCACTTCAACACGTTTAACACACCCTAAGCTCTGATACCATGTTAAATTTTGAGCTTGATTTCTTATGCGGATTAATTCTTTTATTTTCTTCAATACTTTGATTCCATCTTAATACACTTCAACAATACCAAATCATAATCGAATAGAAATAACTATGTAGATAAGTAAGCATGTACATCAACAACACATTTGCCCTGGGGAAACCCTGTACAGGGAGAAAAACCCCAACACACGATATTCCTTTATTGCATTAATAATGTAAGATCACTTACAAATATCCATCATGAATGTTTTGCTCTTAAAGAGCTTGCCAAGATGACTCTAACCTGACAAAGACCTAAAAGACCTTGCTGAAATACACCTATGATATGCTGCCTCTATTGCTAATATACATCACTGATATGCTTCTTTGGTATGCTGCCTCTTTATCACTGATATGTGCCTCTATTGCTTTCACCCTTAACCTGCATATCAAAACTGTGTTGAAGAGAGGGTTCGACCTCTGCTTATATAGGCCGAGGAGGAGAAGAGGAGAGACTCGAAATAGTAACATGTTTGCATGCTTTAATCATAACTCAACTTCATACTTTAGTTCGAACTTAGAACTAGACTTGAGACTGGTATACTTTAGTTCGAAAATAGAACTAGACTTAAGACTTCAGTGGCAACTCAACATTACACTTTAGTTCTAAAATAGAACTAGACTTAAGACTTCAGTTGCAACTCAACATTACACTTTAGTTCAAAAATAGAACTAGACTTAATAAGACTTCAGTTGCAACTCAACATTACACTTTAGTTCAAAAATAGAACTAAACTTAAGACTTCAGTTGCAACTCAACATTACACTTTAGTTCAAAAATAGAACTAGACTTAAGACTTCAGTTACAATTCAACATTACACTTTAGTTCTAAAATAGAACTAGACTTGAGACTTCAGTTACAACTAGACTCTTTACAAGGCAATTCAAATTTCTCTTCATGGTGGATAATGTTACACGTGCCAACGCACTAGATCAATACATTTATAGCATTTTCAATATTAGGAATATCATTTGTTTCTAGCTCATAGGAATTTTATATTCAACCTAATTTTTGCTAGATGCCTTGACTTTTTGCTCATGGCTCACAAGGTTTGACTAGGATCACAGAGGTTGTATGTTCCCCCTGACTTTTGCACTAGTTTGTCTACTCTCACAGAGGTTGTACGTTCCCCCTGACTTTTGCACTAGACTGTCTATGCTCACAGAGGTTGTATGTTACCCCTGACTTTTACATTAGACTCACATAGTATCTCGTTTGTCCTGACTTTTGGTTTGACTCACAGAGGTTGTACGTTCCCCCTGGATTTTGTCAATACCTCACAAGACTGGTTGATTCTCCAAATATCCTTGGCTAGCCTTAGGGTGGCCCATATGGCCTCTCATTGGAGAATGACTGTCGATGCTGCCAAATTTAATAGCTCTAGCCAAGGGATTCCCAGATCAGTCATGTGAAGTGACCGAGGGATTAATGGGTAGCTTGGTACAAGTCTTGCCTAAGCCATGTGAAGTGGCTAAGTGTGATTGGGACTTGTAGCGTGGTCTTGCCTACAACATGTGAAGTGGCTAGGTGTGATTGGGACCATGGCGTAGACATGCTTAAGCCATGTGAAGTGGCTAGGTGTGAATGAGGCTATGGTGGTAGTCTTTCCCATTCCATGTGAAGTGGATGGGTGTGATTGGGACTACTAGGAGAGGAGAAACATCATAGATACTTGTAGCATATTCTTGATACTATGGTGGTAGTCTTTCCCATGCCATGTGAAGTGAATGGGTGTGATATTTGGGACTACTAGGAGAGGAGAAACATCATAGATACTTGCAACGTAGTCTTGAGACTATGGTGGTAGTATTTCCCATGTCATGTGAAGTGGGTGGGTGTGATTGGGACTACTAGAGGAGGACATCATGGAAGAATACCTCCCTCGCTAAGAGGGAGTGTTGATGTTTTGTAGCAGCGAGAGGTATTCCCTCTTGAACAACTTTTCTTAGAGAGGAAGATTCCAAGAAGTTAAATGAACACCATTGAATAGTTGAAGAACACTCAGGAAGATAAGGCGTCCCATAGGAAAATTATAAAGTGGAAATAGAATTTCCAGGAAGAGAAGTCAACCCATAGGAAAATAATAAAGTGGAAATAGAATTTCTAGGAAGAGAAGTCGGCCCCAACTAAGTGACTGAACTAGTATAAATAAAGGAGAGGCCTTGCTCATTTGAACACACTCTCCATCATCTCAACGAAGAAGGAAAAGTAGGCACAAGTCTGAGGCAACCCTAGGAGATGCTGCAACTGGGGTTCTTGGTGGTTTCTCTTGTGCGCTACCTCTAGAAGAGTTACACTAGGGTTGTGATGTGATTTAGTTGTCTACCCTCACTAGGGTTTGACAAGAACAATAGATACATACTTGTTATTATGGTTTCTTCATTGTTGGGTTTTCTCTTGTGAATATAGCTTGTTCATGGTTGTACTGTATTATCATAAATATTCTCTCTAAGAAAAGTTGGTTGGGTTTTTCCCTGAGTTTGGGGTTTTCCCAGGACATATATTTGTGTCTTCTTGTCCTTGTCTATATGCTTCTATATCCTTCTTATATTTTAAGTATATGAATTTTGAATGTTAAAAGAAGATCAAAATACTTTAGTAAATCTATTGCTACTGAAAATCTAAGAAAATATAACACATAATACGGGTCTACTATCACAACTTCTAAATTTTTGTCTTTTAAATATGAACTATACATGCTTATGGTTGTAGCATGCATTTCATGCACCCTTCTGCTGAGTGCATCAACCACTTTATTCTCTTTCCCTTTAATGTGTTTGATTTCAAAGTCATATTCGTTGAGAAATTCCAACCATCTAGTTTGTATGACATTCAATGTTGGATGTCTAAACAAATATTTCATACCACTATGGTTTGTTCTTAGCTCAAACTTTCTTCCCATGAGATAACGCCTCTACATTTTTAAGTCATGAACTATTGCTCTCAATTCTAAGTAATGGGTAGCATAGTTTATTTCATGCTTTTTAAGTTTCTTAGACTCATAACATATGACATGCCCATTTTGGGTAAGGACTCCACCAATCCCTTATTTACATGCATTGGTGCACACAACAAAATCCTCATCTGGATCTTCCACCTTTAAAATGGGTGCACTAGTTAATAAATTTTTCAAGTGTTTAAAGTTCTCTTCACACTTGGAATTCCATTTGAATTTTATTCATTTCTTTTGCAATGTAGTAATTGGATGTGCAATCTTGGAGAAAGATGTAATGAATCTCCTATAGTAAAAAAGTAGACCCATAAATGATCCAACTTTTGAAATATTCTTTGGTGCTGACCAACTTTTGATCGCTTCAATATTTTTTGGATCTACTTCTATGCCATCCTCTGAGACAATGTGGCATAAGTAATGGATTTGATTTTGATAAAAAGTGCACTTTCTCAACTTGACATACACTTGGTGTTCTCTCAATACTTATAGCACCATCCTCAAATGCTGTTCATGCTCCTCCTCTTTCCTGGAGTAGATAAGAATATCATCCAAGAAGACAATGACAAATTTGTCTAGGTAATATGTGAAAACTCCATTCATGAAACACATAAAGTAGCTGGCGCATTTGTCAACCCAAATGGCACCACCGCAAACTCATAATGACTATACCTTGTTCGAAAGGCTGTTTTGCTAGTATCTTCTTATTAGATTCTTACTTGATGATGAATTAAGATCAAGTCAATCTTGGAAAATATCTTTGCTCCTTTCAATCGATCAAAAAGATTATCAATTCTTGGAAAACGATACTTGTTCTTTACTGTAACCTTATTCAGTTGTTTGAAGTCAATACTTAACCTCATAGTTTTATCCTTTTTCTTCACAAAAAGAACTCGTGCACCCCAAGGAGAAATACTTTGGCGTATGTACTTTTTCTTCAAAAACTCTTCTAGTTGCATCTGCAACTCTTTCAACTTTGGTATGCTCATTCTGTAGGGGGTTTTGGACACTATGACATCTCTCGACATTAAATCAATATACAAGTCAATGTCTATCTTTGGTGGCAATCTTGGTGATTCCCCAAACACATATTCATATTCCTTCAAGACTGGATAGTCTTCAATATTTTCCACTTAATCCTTGGTTGGATCTTCCATATGTGCTGCATATGTTTGACACCCTTTTCTAAAACTTATTATCAACTGCAATGCATATATCTCGTTGACATAAATAGGTCTTGGAATACCTTGAACTATCCTTGAATTTCATTCCTCATCAAGACATGTGAAAGCCTCGTTGTAGCAATATAGGACATCATGATGCTTTTCTATCCAATCCATACCAATCAAGAAGTCATATGAGCCAAGTGGTATGATGTTCAAATTTGTCTTAGTGCGGACTCCATTCATGTTCACAACACAATTTTTAGCAAGCTCATTTATTTTTCTCTTGGTTCTAGTGCCTAGTTGAACCAACCAATATTTTTCATGCTTACATCTCTTCAATTTAAATATGTCAACCACATTATGATCTATATGGATATGACTAGCTCCAGAACCAATCAAAATAGCTATGGTTTGATTATCAATCTTACCTTCCATCTCAATCATGTGGGATTGATAGTCTACTTGTCTATTGTCTAAGGCTACATAAATCCTTGGCATGCTCCCACCCATGTATTCCACTATATCAACTTCATGAAGGTTATGTACTATATTGATCTTATCTCCTTTACGAGGGAAATCCTTATACATGTGGTCTCCCTCACATCCACAACACTTTATGGTTTGTTGCCTTGGTCTTTTCCTCAAGGAATCTGTCATATTGGGCTCATTTTGTGCTTGCTTCCCTTTGCCTATATGACCGAGAATTGTTCCCGAAGAAAGGTGGTTTGAATCCTTTCTTCCTCTTATCCATATTTTTTTTTTGTCATCCCAAGATTTTTGAAAATTCATTCTTCCCTTATTCTACTCATAAATATACTTTGCTTTTCTTATGGCTTCTTCCAGTGTCTTGGGCTCATCAAACTTAATTTTATCATTGTGGAAAGAAGGTAGTCCACTTAGAAATATTTGTATTTTAACCTTCTCATCCCTTATGAAGCCAACATACCTAAAAAATTCAAGGAACCTCTTCTCATATTCATCCGTTGTCGTACTTCCAAGCTTGAGTTCAAATAATTCTTTCATCTTCTCGTCATAATAATGTTCTAACAAGTATTTATTCCAAAAGTATTTTTTTAACTTCCTTCATGAGATCCTCTTCTCATCAATGTTCTTAACCTGTTTGGGATGGTCCCACCACATTGATGCTTTTCCTTGAATATGGTAGGTTGCAATTTTGGCTTCTACATTTGATGAACAATTATGCAATTGGAAATATTTTCTCATTCCCAACAACCATGCTTCTACATCTTCATCTTTCTTATGATTACCATCAAAAGTAGGAGGCTTAATATTTCTAAGATCTTCTTGCAAATCAACTACCTCATACCTCCTTCTTTGATTTATGATAGGGGACACACTTGGGCTGCTCTCTGACCTTCAACGTGCATATGCTCATTTAGTCGAGTGTCATGGGGAACAGTGTTGTCTACTAACACTCCTTGATTGCCTAGATTTCCCATGGTCATCCCTCATGTCATGAAATCTGGATGCTTCCAGTTGCCTAGCACTAATTGCTTGTTTTGTAACAAAATATTTAGTGACTTACCTCTGCAACATACTTTAGCATAGAAATCATGAATTATTCTTAGGTTTTTTTGTCTTCATGGTTCACCAAAAAATATAATTACATTGACCAACCTCTTAAATCGAAAAATAGATGGAGGATGGAGGACTGGATGGTCATGATGGATTCAAAGGTTGTATTTCCTTTTATGTTAGGATATAATTTATACACTTAGGAATTAGTTAAGTTCAACTTGGTCCAATATGTCTTTAGGTAAAAGTGTGTTTATTTAATATGCATTTGTAGTTATGTAATCCAACGACCATGATATGTTTTAGACATAGAGTTATCTAACGACTCACATTCTCCTTGATCTTAATGACTATATTGATATGTGGCTTAGCACCCGATTGGTCCATGATCTGTTTAAAGAGCATGGAGTGTCATTCACTGATGATCGATTGTGATAAACTCTCTTGTAAAATATTTTTCTTTTGCATTAATATATTGCCTCAAGTGGCCACATTGGCTAGGGTTGTGGACTATTTCCCTCTTCGAGGGTTTTATCCACGTAAACATATCGGTGTATTGATATTTGATATGGTCACGTGAGTGGTTACTGAAGGTGTTCGTCCCATGTGGGAATACCATGTTTTATTGAACATGGTATTAAAGCCCGTTTGAAGACCCGCTCGAGATTTGAACCCATGTTATCGCATTTTTGGTTTCTGCTATTTCTATGCATTTCTAGGATGAGTAGACTGTTCCATTGCATCTGCAACACTGCTTTCAGTTGGAAATGTTTTTCATTTCACTTGAAAAGGTTTCCATTTTCCCAAGATACCGACCATTTTTGTCAAATTTGGAGGCAAAAACAAGGGTTTTTTGGGTAAGCACACACTTCGAGATAAATAGTTAAAAAAAGAAAAAAAGAAAGAAAGAACCCCCCTCCATTAAAATTGTTGTATATTTTGCACTAGCTCACTTGATTGAAAGTTGCTTTATTTAATAAGAGGTCTTGAGTTCAAGCTTCTCCTTTTTAAGTTACGTTTTGAAAAGTTCATGCAAGCTTGAGTTATCTCATAACTTCATTGTAAAGTGAGTTTCACTTAAATTATAAATAAAGTAACTTTAATGTTATTTTTTTGGTTACTTTTTGCATACAACTTTAATTTATAAAGTAACTTCATCGTAAAAATGATTCTCACTTATTTTATAAAAGTGGGTCACTTCATAAGTAACTTATTTATAAAAGTGATTCTCACTTATTTTATAAAAGTGGATCACTTCATAAGTAACTTATTTATAAAAATGAGCTTATAGACAAAGTTAGAGAAAAACAATTTATTTTTACTCAACTACTTCATTGCACATCCATCACCACTTGGGCCAACTTCTACTTTCCATGTGGCGCTTTGGTTACCCTTTATGCCTTTTTTAAAAAGGGCACAACTTCCACACCCAAAGTTCTTTTTCAGTGCCGTTTTTTTTTAACATCCTATTTTTCGAGACATTTCCATTTAGATAGTCGGTTTCATCTTTTGAATCCATATTATATGTATATTTCAATATGGTTTCTCCAAGTTAATTTTTTCTTACTGGTACCAACTACTTCTCATGGAAATATCATTTGGAGAATGTACTAAGAAGTAAAGGATTGTACTAGATTGCCTTGGGAAAAGAACAAGCCCCCACTGATGCTGAAAAGAAATCCAAATGGGATAATAAAAATGACGAAGCATGTGGACTCATCGAAATGTTTATCTCTCTTGATTTACAATTTCACCTTCAAGGAATTGATGGCCTAGATGAATCTTGGACTAAGCTTTAAGTTGTATTTGGTAAACACAATGTGATTCAAGCCCACCAGATTGAAAATTAGTTAATGAATTTAAGGCCCAATGATTTCCTTGCATTGAATATTATTTATCTAAGTTCAAATCACTTAGACCTTTTCTTAAAGATAGTAAAGTAGATCTGGGGGATGACTGATGCACATATGTTATTCTTTCTAAGCTTGGTAGTGCATATTCTATCTTTATGTTTACCTTTTATGCCACTAGAGAAGCTCTAGGGGTGCTTACCAAGGTCCCACTCTTGAGGATTTTTGTGATTCTTTGATTAGAGAGAAAGATAAAATCTTTCAACTTGGAGTGATCAACACTACAAGTGCATCTAACAAAGCCTTAGTGGCCGAAAAAAAAGGAAAAATGAGCATCCAAAGAAACAACATCCTTACAACAAAAACAAACAAAACAAGGGTCCCAAACCCTCTCAGCCAACTTCTACTCCCAAAGGTGACAAAGGACCAAAAAAAACATAAGAAGATTGACATACATTGTAACTTTTGTGGGTTAGATGGTCATATGGAGTCTAAATGTTTTAAAAAGATGGAATCCTTATAAGCAACGATGAAGAAGCATAACATGAATCTTGATTCTTCTTCTTCTTCTTCTTCTTCTTCTATCTCTTCTTCTCATAGACATGCACTTTTTTCTTCTAGTTTATCCTTCAATGCAACATTTACTTCTTCTAATGAGTGGCTTCTTGATTATAAAACATCTTATCATATGGCTAAGGATAAAGCCATTTTTTCTTCTCTTAATGAATGTGACAACGAACAAATATTTTTTAGTGACACCTTATCTTTTAGTGTTGTAGGGTCATTTCAATGATATATTATGTGTTCCAAGTCTTTCCTCCAACCTTCTATTAGTGTATCGGATCACTCATTCAGGTGAAAGTAAAACCCTAGAGTTTTCACCTCACCAAGTTATAATCAAGGACTTAAAAGATCCTAAACATGTCCTAGCAACTGGAATTGTTGATGATATCACTAGGTTGTACAAATTTGACAACTTTGGGTTATCATTTTTTCCATCAATTTTTGCTGCTCATAGTGACGACTTGAACAAAATTTGGCATGGACCGTTTGGTCATTTAAACTATTTTTTATTGCAGTAACTATGCAATCAAAATATGGTGACCAATCTTTCTCTCGTTTCTTGCAAAGATGGTGTTTGTGTTGGCTATGTTCTCGACAAACATCATCAAAACAATTTTAACAAACATGCCTCTTGGCATGCCTCAACCCCTTTGCAACTTGTTTACAATGATTTGTGTGGTCCGCTTTCTTCTCCTTATTTGTTTGGATGGATTTACTTCTTAAATTTCATTGACGACTTCTCCAAATGCACTTAGGTTTACTTCTTAAAATTTAAGAGAAGTTTTTGACATGTTTTTGGCTTACAAGGCCCTTGTAGAAAAACATTCTAAACATCAACTTCAAAGGTTAAGAATAGATAATGGATGAAAATATGTGAACAACAAATTTACAAATTACTGCATTGTATAGGGCATTCAAATGCAACATACTGTTTCATATACACTGCAACAAAATGGTGTTGCTAAGAGAAATAATTACGCATTAAAGGAAATGACTAATTGTATGATCTAATATAAAGGGTTAAGTCTTCATTATTGGGCATAAGCCATTAATTGTTCCAATTACATAGTAAATCACACTTCCACAAAGGCTTTAAAAAATGTAATATTATAATAAACATGGACTAAAATTAAGCCAGATGTAAGCCACTTCCCTGTATTTGGTAGTGTAGCATGGGCTCACATTCTTGATGAGAAAAGGAAAACATTACAACCTAAAAGTGAAGTGCATTTTTGTTGGATATTCTGAATATGTCAAAGGTTACAAAGTTCTTCAACTTCATTCCAATGAAATAATTATTAGACAAGATGTTAAATTTGATGAAAATCTTTTGCCCGCGAGCCTAATTTGGTGTTTGTGCCATCTTTTATTCCTATTATTGTTTCTTCTTCAAATGATGGCAGTAAGGATGAAAATCCACCTTCCCTTGCTCAAGTTACTCTAGATGAGTTAATTGAACATGAACCTTCACTAGCACCACCACTTCCTAGATGGATCCATTCAACACGAGAAGCAACTCATGATCTTGTTGATGATCCTACAGATCAACGTCGGACATGTTTACAGTTTCAATGAGTCTCCTCTCTTTTGGATCAAGTTTTAGAGACACATGATCTAGACACATTTTCAGAATCTTATAGCCATCCAAATTGGGACACAACAATGAATGAGGAATATTGCCCCTTAATGGCGAACGATACTTGGGATATTGTACCTCTTCTGAAAGGAAGAAAACTTGTAAGATGTAAATGGGTGTATAGAATTAAGTATGCATCAGATGGAAGTGTTGAAAGACATAAGGCCCATTTAGTTGCCAAGGGATTTTCTCAAGTTGAAGGAATTGACTACAATGAAACCTTTTCCCCCATATCCAAAATGAATTCCATCCACCTTGTTCTATCCCTTTCCGCCTCACATAAATGGGAGGTCCACTAGATGGATGTTAAATCTACCTTCTTGCATGGGTATTTGCAAGAATAAATCTACACGGAACAACGTCCTAGCTATGTATATAATGACTCCAGTGTTGTATAATGTTGCCTTAAGAAATCTTCTATGGTATTAAACAAGCTCCTCGAGATTGGTATGCAAAAATGGATAGCTTTTTTCTTGACACCGGATTTTCTAGATGTCATTTTGGCCCTAATGTTTATACCAAGAAAGTAGGAAGCCATCTCATAATACTTGTTCTTTATGTTGATGATCTTATCCTCACTGGTAGTGATCCTAAACTTTTAACCCATGTGAAATCCAACCTTAAGAAGAAATCTGAAATGACATACTTAGGATATTTGCATTATTTCCTTGGCCTCCAAGTATTGCAAACCAAAGAAGGAACTTTTCTTTCCCAACCTAAGTATGCATGTGACCTTCTCCGCTGCTTTCAATGGAATATTCTAAACCATCCCCTTCTCCCTTCTAGTCCGGAGTCAAACTTTTTTCCACCTATACTATCCTGAAGTCAATGCCACTTTGTACCATCAGTTAGTTGGGAGCCTCTTACATTTGACTCATACCTATCCTGATATTTCCTTTGCTGTTGGTTTTGTTTCCTGGTACATGAAAAAACCCCATTGAGAGCCATTGAAAAGCAACAAAAATGATACTTCTGTATATTTTGGGTATAGTTCAATTTGGAATACATTAGAGTTCAAGGGGGACTCCTTTGTTGTTTGGTTTCATCGATTCAAATTGGGTCAACAACCCTAATGATTGAAAGTCTATTGTAGGTTATGTTTTCAGTCTTCGTTTTGGACCCATAACTTGGGCTTGTAAGAAACAACATGCTATTTCTCTTTCTTTAGTAGAAGTAGAGTACCGAGCAACGATTAATGCAATTCAAGAAGCCTTATAGATTCAATAGATTCTTTCAATGTTTGGATCCAACAACAACATTCGACAATCCTTTGGTGTGAGAATTAGAGTGCCATCAAGCTTGCCAAATATCTATTTCAACATCATCATAATAAACACATTGAGCTACACATGCACTTCATAAAAAAACTCATTCATTATCGAGTTATTGAAGTGCTCTTTTTCCCTATAGAAGATCAAGTTGCAGACATTTTCACAAACTCTCTTATAAAAGTAAATTTTTCCAAACTTCGATCTATGTTAGGAGTTCAAGTTGTCATTAAGGGGGGACAAGCTCTAGTGCCTCATTCCTTCTCCTATTGTGTCACCTCTTTAAATCCTTCTGTCCTATCCCAAGTTGTTCTTAAGGGGGGATGTTAAGATATTTAGATACTTAGGAGTTAGTTAAGTTCAATTTGGTCTAATATTTCTTTAGGTAAAAGTGTGTTTCTTTAGTATGCAATAGTAGTTATGTAAGCTGATGATCACACTATGTTTTAGACATAGAGTGATTCAATGACTCATATTCTCCTTGATCTTAATGGTTATATTTATCCATGGCTTAGCACCCGATTTTTCCATGATCTCTATTTAAAGAGCATGGAGGGTCATTTGTTAATGATTGATTGTGAGAATCTCTCTTGTAATTTTTTTTTCTTTTGCATTAATATATTTCCTCAAGTGGCCACGTTGGATGGGGCCGTGGATTGTTTCCCTCTTCTAGGATTTTAACCACATAAATACATCGATGTATAGATATTTGATCTAGTTGTGTGATCGGTTACTGAAGGTGGTCATCCTTTGTGGGAATACCCTTTTCCCTCTTCTAGGATTTTAACCACATAAATACATCGATGTATAGATATTTGATCTAGTTGTGTGATCGGTTAATCGGGTTGGGTGGTCATCATCCTTTGTGGAATACCCCTCAAGCTTTTTTCTCAAACATTTTAATCATGGGCCCATTCAACTTGGGTATGTATTTAGGTTTACTCATCATGATGCATTCCCACCACGCCATCTCCATCTCTTGCTATCGCCAACTCCATATCCAACTCCCACCACCACTACCTTTAGCTCCCACCACTACCAAATCTAGCTCACACTCCCCCTTATTGTTGTTCATCAATCGTGATTGAGTGGGTATCCTAGCATAAAACGTTGTCAACAAAAATATTTTATTAAATGTCATTTATAATCATTCTTCATCATATTTATTTTGTAAATAAATCATCATGTTAAATGCCATTTAGGAATCACTCATATTTTGTAAATAGTAATGTTTTTTGGGTTTTCTCATTTATTGTTACATGTATTTTAGTACAATATATCTTTCCATGTAAAGTTTTTCCTTAGTATGCCTGATTATATTTGTTAAATCACTTCACTGCAACCATAAGTCTTATTTTTGATAATAACCTAAAAAATATTTAGGTCAAAAAATGTAATGCAATATAGCTTGGAATACCCATCAAAATATAGGTTGTAACTATTGATAAAAACATTGTTTTAGGTTGAAACATTTGTCAAAAATGAATATTAAAAATGTGGTGAAAAATGATTTGGAGGTCGGAATTTATTACACAAATGATAGTAACGAGGTTGAAAATTGTGTTGAAAGTTCATTGGGATATATAGGCTGAAATTTTATTTAAAAAAAAGGAAAAAAATATAGTTCCATTCCTTGAGCTCAAGGAAGATCCTAGTCCTATTAGTCCTAATCATAGACTAGATATTAATCCCGAGCTCATTTCTTGATCTTGAGCTTTGATTAAGTAGGTTTGATCTTGATCTTAAGTTCAATTCTTGGTCTTGATCTTGGGCCGTAGTCTTGAGCTCAAGCCCTGACCTTATGCTTGAAACTTGGTTGTATAGTTAATGAATGGACATGTTTCACTTAGAAACTAAAATGATTAATTATTTATATAGACATATTAAAATCATTAAAAAAAACATTAAACATTAAATATTAAGTAGAATATAAGCAAACTGTTATGTATCATACAAAACATCACAAAGTATCATACCTAATATACAAGTAGATGATTAAGTATATGATCAATGTAAAAAACATACGAGTCTGAAGTAGTCTTAGTATAATCTTAAAGTCACAAGTAAATGAACAATGTGTAGTACATAGAAATACAAATGTGCTTCTTCCCATGATAAAAAATATAAATAATAATAGCTAGTTGTGGAGGAACTACACGGGGATGGAGAGGTTTGTGATGCACATATACCTGCATAAATATATATGGGTGGTGATTAAACTCTGTTTTGAAAATCAAATGCTCTATAAACTAATAGATTGTTTTATAAACATATGAACTTGTATTTATACCTTTTGGTTGAGACCCATATGATTTCATCACTATAAGATTTGGTGAAACGCCCTCTACATCCTTAATCATTTGTTGCTCCTCATTTGGATGAGGCAATGGGACAATGGAGACAATGCATTTGAGAAATTTAATTTTATAAAATCCCTCTTCAATTCAGTTATTGTGCAACATTGGATTTGGATCCTCACTCTCAAGTTCAATGTGAACAACATGGGAAAACCTTTGAAAATAGTAATTATTCATTTATGCCCTTGCATTATTGTGCAATGCATAATTTAAAACAAATTAGATATAAGATCATTAAAGTATTTGTGAAATATTAAAACATGAAATAAACCAATTTTGATAGAACTTGTTTTTTTGGTTGTTCAATGCCTAATGCTCGCTAATATGAGGCACTGACAAACTCATACAAATATGCAATAGTTGTTGGCTCCTATTTATAAAATTCAAAGAAAAATTAGTCATTAATCATTAACATAGTTTGATATGAGGCACTTGTAGACTCATACAAATATGCAATAGTTGTTGGCTCCTATTTATAAAAGTAAAATAAAAATTGGTCATTAATCATTAACATTGTTACCAATTCGACAAGAACCGTGACCTTAAAATGAGAACTCTAATTCTAAAAACCCATTTTTTGGGTCAAAAACACCAAAATTAACCCTTGAATTGAAAAACAGTGCTCCCAGAATAACCCCCTCACCTCGATTTTTTTTTTTTTTTTTTT
>SNQJ01S0001159.1:124108-139761 GCA_010110895.2 Picea sitchensis | reverse complement strand
GGAGGGGTTTAAAATTAAAATATTTTGCAACCATTTCCTTAAATCCTTATGATGTTGCAAATGAAAACTTTAAAATCAACCCAATATGAATTGTGTGTGTCTGTGTAAACCCTAGCCTTGCCTCCTCCCTGAGTTCGCCATGACTACTCCTGGTGGGGAAGCTGGTGCACCTCCCCACCCTCATCCTCCGCCATCGAATATCATGGCCTTCGCCACTTGGGTTTCTTCTCTCCCCAAAGGTTCGAAACTCACACAATCTCGTTTTTTCAAGAAAGTAGATGAGATTCCCACTGTTTCGATCCAAGCCGATTCTAGGGCGTTGGCGCTGAAATTTTCCGAGCGATGTCTTATTGGGAAATTTACTGGGGTTTGGCCCTCCACCCGCTCAGTGGCACTCTGGATTGAAAAAAAATGGAAACCACAACTAAAAGACAATCTTTCAGACTTTTTTTTTTTTTTGAAGGTTTTTTATGCATTTCTTTTTGAAGACAAAACAAATCGTGATCTGATCTTCAGAAGTGGCCCATATTTCATGGGCTCCCATGGAATGTATATTAATAGATGGACCCTAGATTTTAATCCAGAGAATGAAATTCCTTTTGTTGTGCCTGTTTAGGTCCGCCTTCCTTTCCTCCCTCTCCATTGTTGGAATGTTTGAACTCTTCGGGCCATTGGTAACTCTCTGGGTAAGTACATTGACTGTGCGAAACCTAAAGATGGTCTTCATGATTTCTCCCACATTTTTGTGGAGGTATATTTGGAAAAATCCCCCCTAAGGCCATCAACCTCTCTCTATATTGCTAGTCTTACCTTCAATAGGTTGACTACGAGAAATTGCTTTTCAAATGCAAGATCTGCCATGAATATGGAAATTTTGCTAAAATATGCCCCAAAGCTCAGGTGGTCCAACCAGAAGGAGAACCAGATGAGAAATTGAAATATCCATGCCATAAGAAATAAGAAACCAAGCAAGAAATTCAGTAAGAGAAGGCCACCCAATTAGTAAAAGCTCCGACACACGAGGGAGCTACAAAGTCTCATGAGACGCCAACTTCTTCATCGATAGGAAATCAACATGCTAATATTCCAACCAGAAATCAATATGATAGCTTGTTTATTCCAGATGAAACCTCTGAAGAGGACTAACCCCATCATTCTCAACCTATCCCTCGTGACCCAATGGATCAACCGATTCTTTCTGTGATTCCCCCTCCTTCTACTCACGAGTGCCCTGAAGAAGGGGAACTTGAAGGAAGTTCTGATGACGAATAAATTCAAGATCCCATGAATATATACATTGAAAAGAAACCTGGGAGGCCAACTCACAATCAAAGAACAGAAAAAAAAAAAGACATTGATCTGGGAAAACAAAGCACCCTAGATGGGCACACCAAAAAATAATAGCGCATTTTAAAGAATCAGAGTGGCTCAACTCCTCCTAAGGGGGGAACATTGATGCAGGAGCATCTCTCCATGCCAGCTAGTCAGCCACGTCAGCGCGCACTCATTCAGGGCTGAAAGAGAGGTGCAACCTCATTTTGAATTTGTATTGAATGTAATTTAATGTCTTAGGCTGGTGAGCCATGAATGCCATGCCTTTGTGCAGGCATTAGATAGGATCGACCTTTATTGTAGATTGGCTGAGATCTAGGTCCGATTCTGGACTAGACAGCCCCATTCATTGTAATTGAATAGGGTAGGTGTACCTGGAGGGAAGCGCTCAATGAGCCCTCAGGTAAAAGAGATTTCATATCTCATTTTGACAGAGAGATGGTAGAGTTGAAGAGCCGAGGAGAGCTCGAGAACACCTTGTAAAAATACAGGCATTTGCCAATTGTTAATATATGAACAGAGAGCAGTTTTTCCTGCATGATATTCTGTTTATGTGTGCGTATGTGAGTGTTTTCCTTTATGCTGTAATTGTATGYTGTTATCATGCATTTGCAGGGAKTTGAGTTGATTTCAGGTTGAGGGTCTTTGAGGCTTCACACCAGGTGGGTGTGACAGAACGTTGAGRTTCTGATGGYCRTGCATAKAGTTGCATTYTGAACTCAGAGGAGTCAGACAAAGACGTGCTGAGAGCACAAGCATTGAAGTCAACAACTGATACAGGAGAAGGACTTTTGGGGTTACTGAACACCTCAAGAGGCAAGGCTGTGTAGCTGAGACACAGTTGCTAACGGAATCACTGAGGATTCTGTGAGAAGCTTTGCCAAGTGGGCATTGAGCGCGTGTACAGTGGTGCACAGAGAGAAAGAACTCTGCTGTGAGTTCTTAAGGAAATACCAGAATCACTGAGGATTCTCAGGAGCTCTGCTAGGAGGGCATTGAGCAGGTGCAAAAGGTGCATAGGAACCCAGAACTACTGAACGTTCTGTGGGGAAGAGACTCCGCCAGGAGGGCGTTGAGTAAATGTGCAGGCAAGCACAGGAGGAAGAACTCTTGGAGCTCTGAAACAAAAAGTAGAGTCCACTGAGGGACCTGTATTGGGTTGCTGAATACCCAGAAAGACTCAGCACGGAGGTTTCTTGAGCAGACAGAGAGCCAGGAAGGCATATGAAGATTCTCCATCAGTGGAAGGAGAAGAAGACAAGAGAAAATCCCCTTAGGGGCCTGAGTGATTATATAAGCTTAGGAGGGACAACGTCGTGCGCGCACAGAGGTTCTGCAAGGTAAGCAGACATCAAAATCCTTTGAAGGATCCGAGGACAGAAGCTCAGGAAGGATAACGCTTTTGCGCGTATCTGGAGACTCAAGTTGAGGAGTTTGCGCAAGAGGAAAAAAGAAAAAGGTGGAGGCCTTTGAGACTTGGAGATTCTTCCAAGCATAGGGAGGAAGGAAACGCGGAAGCTCAGGAGGGATAGTTCCTTCTCGTTACAGTGGGGACAGACCCAGGAGAAGTTCCGGATAAGGCCAAGCTTGGAACGGGGAGAAATCTCCAAGGAGAAGAATCGACGGTCAGAGTTCAACGGAGGAGAATTGTGAAACCCCGCGGACCGTTCGATCTCAGTAAACCTGCGCGGAAGTTAAACCATAGGCGCAGGCGTGGAGAATTAAAGTCCATCGGACTTCGGGGTTTCGGCGTTCGGCGTTTCGGGGTTTTCGACCACGAAGAAAACTTGTATCGTGGATTCGCGATCCACGAAATCCTGAAGAGGACGTGGCAGTGTGGGACCTGAAGACCCTAGTGGAGTACAGGTGGCGACTTACCGGAGTTCGAGGCGGAAGAGCCAAGTCTGCACGTGCTGTCGGATTTCGGGATATCGGGTTTTCCGGAGTAGAGAAACTCGAGCATAACGAAATCGCGATCCGCGATTTCCCGACACAACTGGAGCGTCGATCATAGCGGGAACACGTGGCGCAAGATCCCGAGGAGTCGGGGATCGACATTTGGGGATTTCCGAGCACAAGGAAATCGTTGCAACAAAAGTCGCGAACCTTCGATACGCGATTTCCCGACCGCCACGAGAGTGTGGGCCATAAGCACCAGAGTATAAGACAGGTGGCAGGAGGTGAAACCTTACAACGGGTCAATGCCAGGTGGCATCGGAGATCGGGGATCGGAGATTCCAGGAGCGCGAGTTCTTTGCATTGCAAACTGACGAACTCCGAAATCCCGATAAAAGGGGGGAAGGACATGGTCACGTGGGTTGACAGGTCATATGAGGAAGGAGCCTAGCCAGGAGGGGCTAAGGAAAAAGGACTCGTCGGGAAATTCAGGATTGAAATCTCGATAGATAAACATAAGGCTGAGGTCTTATTGGGATGGTCATATGGACCACGAGCTGAGCCCGGAGGGCCAGCGCATACAGGGAAGGTGCTAGTCACGAATCGGGGACTCGAGAGTGCAGTGACTCTCGACCGCGTGAACAGGGAAACCCCGAACCCCGACACAGACTCGGGGATAACCACGATTAGTTGCAGAGGCCGTGCGGGTGAATGAGAAGGACCTGTGGATCGGGTATTTGCACAGTGATTCCCGAGAGGAATCAAAAGAGCCGCTTCGGCTCAGACGAGAGGAATTTGAACGATCCTGAGAGCGGGTGAGTCTGGGGGGTAGGAACACCCATGCCTGCACCAAGCATCCAAATCCTCTTCTAAATGATGAAGCTAATTTCCTAGAATTGTAGAGGACTAGGTAGTAATCATAAGAAATATAGAAGTTTGATTCGATCAAAATCTCCCCTATTTCTTCTACTCCAGGAAACAAAATTGCAGGACTCCATAGCCTTGCATGATGCTAAATTTTTTTGGAGAACAAGTACATGTGTTGCAGTCATCTCTAGAGGTGCATATTTAGGGATCTGCACTCTCTAGAACCCACATTTTTTTCGCCTCCTAGACTGGTCATGCTCTTCAAATTGGATTCAGGCGACACTTACTCATATTCCCTCAGGTAAGTATTTGTCTATTTACAATATTTATATGCCCTCTGTCTATCATGATAAAATACAATGATGGAATTCTCTTTTTTCTTTGTGGGATCAAGAAAACTCGGTTGCTTACATCTTTTATAGAGAATTCAATACCACTCTCCATGCTTCATAGAAACGAGGGGGGACTATAGTGAGGGATTATGCTCGGGAACACAAGGAATAACTAATATCAGATTAGGATCTAGTGGAAATTAAACCCACCTCGGGTAGATTCACTTGGTCTAATAAAAGGCATGGACCAAGGCACATTGCTACGAGATTGGATCGATTTCTCATAAGTGGTTTCTTATTAGAGGATCAATTTCTTCCCTCCCATATCCTTCCTTGGTCTGGTTTTGATCATCGCCCCATCTCCTTGTCCCTTCCCCCCCCTATCTCTCTGGGTCCTATTCCATTCCATTTTAACTCCCTATGGGTCCTCGTTCCCTCCTTCATGGACCGAGTCTCCTCTTCCTAGAACTCCTAGATTAAGGGGTTTCCGGTCTCCATATGGGAACAAAAAATTAAGACAGTAAAATTGGCTCTCCGAGAATGGGTTCGTCTCAAGGACTCATTTGAGAAACAAGCAATTCGGGTGATAAGGAAAAAACTAGATGGAACCAGACTCAAGTTGGAGACTTCCCCCATATCCCCCTCCCTCATTCTTGATGAGTAGCATACCTTTAATTAATATTAGAAAATGATGCGGACTAAAGAGGAAACTTGGAGACTTAAATCAAGAAGCATCTGGATTCAAGCATGAGATTGTAACATAAAGTTTTTCCACAAGCAATCCAAAGCTCGATTGTGGAATTTTTTTTTGATGAAATCAAAGGAGTTGATGGTATTACTTGCAAATATTAGAATCAACTTGAATCAACAGCCAAGGATCACTTTGAGAAGCTCTATACAAAATACGAAGGAGATATTGAAGACCAGGAGAGTCTCCTCCATAACATTCCTACACTCATCACACAAGAACACAATGAGTCTTTAATTCATCGAGAAACTGAGGCAAAGTGTTCTCTTTTTTCTCAGAGCACTTCAACAGATGACTCTGGGTCTAGCTGGGTTCACCGTGCATTTTTATCTTCTTTGTTGGAACATAGTCAAAAGGGATCTAGTTCAAATGGTTCAGTATGTCTAGAAATCAACCATAACGGGCGACAATATTAACTCCTCATTTCTGGAACTTGTACCCAAGGAGTCCAATCCCTCATCCTTTGCTAGATTTATACCTATCTCTCTTTGTAATGTCTCCTATAAACTCATTTAAAAAATTATCGCCATCAGACTTAAGCCTCGTCTGCACAAATTAATCTCCCCCAATCAAGGAGGCTTTGTAGAAAAAAATGACAGATGATAGATAACATTCTTATAGTCCAAGAAGTCATTCATTCTAGCAAGGAACGAGGTGTTAAGGGGATGGCCATCAAGTTGGATATGGCCAATTCCTTTGACAGGGTTAAGCACAACTTTCTCTTCGCAGTTTTGACCATATTTGGGTTTGGTGCTGACTTTTGAGCAAGAGTTTCCTCTTGTATATGTGGGCCTTGGATATCCCCTATGATTAATGTCTATCCATCATAATTCTTCAATCTCTCTAGAGGAATGATGCAAGGATGTCCATTATCCCTAATTCTTTATATCTTGATGGCTGAAGCCTTGATGTAACACCCCTGTTTTCCCCTTCTTGTAAATATAACTATAACTTACCAAAAGACCGTGCCAGACTAAATATGTGTAAATGTTGGATGTGGTGAACACTTTTGTTATAAAAGGAAATGTATGTATCTTTTGTTATTAATTGAAAATGGATAGTGTTTCATAACTTATGAAATGGGGGTTTTTCAAGATAGACCATGATGCTATGAGAGAGAGATGGGGAGGGGAACCATAAATGGTTGAGAGGACCCCTACCAAACCAGTACCTCACTGGATTTAATTGCTCATACGCAGAACAATCCTCTGACCCATAAATGTATTACCAGTCAGGATGGTGGTTGGAAAAGTCCTCCTCAAGAGTTAATGAGGAGATGGGACGATGTACCCATATGCAGGGGCTTCCAGACCTAACCACGATCTGGGGATTCAGACCCACACAAACTTGCTGAGGAAGGAAAGAAAAGAAGTAATTTCATGGGCAAAGGCATATCTGCGAGGAAGCAGAGTCGAGGGAAAAATCTCGATAAGAGAAGAGAACGCTTACAACTCTCTGGTTCGAGGGAGAACTGAGAAACAAGCTCGTTCTGGATGCAAGAATTTTCTAGTAGCATTTTCAGTCCAAGCTGATAAACTAGGTTGACGAGTGACTGTGGAAGTACTTGTGTAGACCTCCTTTCTTGGTACAGAGAAAACTTGCTACCAAGATTCTGTGGGAGGACGAGAGTAGTCTCCGTCCCTGAATGTCGCGGAGCAAGACCAAAGAATATATCTTAGAGCATCATTTTTTATCTCAGGGGTGGCCAACGGTAAATCCGTTCAGGAGTGGCTATGCCTACGGTTGGGTGGAAACATGGACCCCTTCCAGTAGTTGCTTCATGATTTTCGGTTTTTGATAAGTATTTTCATACTCTGTATACTGAAATGGAAATGATGTTTGAATATACATGTCTATGAATAAATTATGTAGTGAATGATTAAGGAATAAAGATGTGTTTTATCTCTGTGAATCCACACCCTTGAATGATCTTCTGTTTACCTCAAATTAGCCGCTAGAGGGTTATGGGATGTGAGTCTGCAGGAGAGTAGGGGTATGATTAACTGAAATGTTTAAGTCCTGCCAACCTATTGAATCTACCATAGTGGGAATGCTAAGTTCAAACCCTGTGAAAGGATGACACTTCCTTCAGACCTTCCACCAGTGTGAACGAGGGCTCATTCCCACGACCTTAACAAATTCCCAGCCAAGAGTTAAGTTCTGGGAATTTTCGGAGGACCCATATGAACAAGGTCTGGGAACCCTGCACTAGCCTAAAAAGAGCTAAGTTCTTACTAGATTCAGAGTTTCAGGAGTTTATAACTTCGGGATGTCCCAACTTCACAACTACCAAAACCCCCGAATGTCAGATTTGCGATGTGATGTGGGCTGTAGATCTGAGGATGCCCAGGGACTATTCCAACCATTAGATCTACGCCGTAGTCAACCCGAAGTTGACTGCTTCGGGAGAACAAAGGTGTTACAACACCAAAACCTTCCAATGTCGGAGTTGCGAAGTGTTGTGAGCCGTTGATTTGGGGAGTTTGTTGGGGACCATTCTTGACCGTCCGATCAACCAATGGAAGGTTTCGTGTATGGTACTTCGGCGAAGTCCCACTTCGGGAGAACGAAGATTCTATAGTGTAAAAAACTCTGAAATCCGAAGTCACGAATTAATGAGGGCTGTAGATCTAGAGGAGCTTCAAGGTCTCTCAAGACCGTTAGATTTAGGCGGTGATCTACCTGACATTGACCACTCCGAGAGCAAGGAGGAACCCACACCACAAAATCCTTCGAACGCCGAAGTTATGAAGTAACGTACACCGTATATCTAGGGGATTACGTGGACACATCTTGACTGCGAGATCGAAGGGTTTGGAAGGCTGTYCGTCCGAGGTGACGTGTCATGCTGACGTCACCCAGGGTGACATGGAACCATGTTTCAGGTGCCATGTGTCACTTGTATCTACGCGTATTGCAGGCCTTATGTGCCCATTAAAGCGTGACACGTGTMACCCTCCGAAGGGGACACGTGTCATCTCTTCCTTGCTGCATGTCACCCCTGACACTTACTTTCTTGGTCCATATGGCGGGTGGAGTACTCGGGGCCCACCTGTTCTTGCCTCCRTGTTCAATATGTCATTGTTGAGGAAAATATATGAAATGATCTTACTCAAGCATTTTCAGATTCTGGTTGGCTAAAGCAGAATATACGAGAATATCACCCTATGTTTATAGCCATCAAAATTAATATCCTAACTCACAAGTATTGATTACAAGTGCTTAGGCTAGTCTTTTTATAAATAAAAGCTTGCTCGAAAATTCATTTTTTTATATGATTTTCTAAATATAACATTTGCTGAAATAAATGTAGAGACAAAAGTAAAGACACCAAGACGATACTTAAAACAGATGAGACATAAAGCAATCCTTTATTTCATTCCAATTCATCAAAGAGTCATTCTCTTTACAAAATTTCGTGAGGAAGTTTTGGACCAAAGTCAAACTTAGACATCCCCGATGAAACATACAAAAGGACCTATGACAGAAAATAAAAAACTGAACTCTAAAAGCTGGATCAACTTGCCACAGATCGTTGCCCACTCGATTATGCACAATATCCTTTGTCAGTCATGAAAAATAATTCACAAACAGACAAGTCTACATAGACTATCAAAGATAGATCAACACCTCTGAAAAACGAATAAGCGCACGTATCATTGTCATACAGACAACTCTACACAGACTATCAAAGATAGATCAATAGCCTTTCCTTCCAAGGAATTGACGAATAAGCGCATGGAAGTATCGTTGTCATTGGCCCCTATGTTGTGACAAGCATTAGAAAATGCCACTAAGTGTTCAGTTGTGGTGACAGTGTTATTTCCCGAAAACCTAGGGAGATGCTCCTTGAATTTAGGAAGTGGGCAAGTAACAGGTGCTAGGTTAAGAGGAGAGGACACATGCCACAGTGTGGTTGTGGCGTCTTCTTCAAACTGAAAAAGTCCATATTTTTTAATGAATTTGGTGGGATTGGTGGTAGATTGGACAAGAATATGGTGCCTATATAAGCTACCAATCACTGATGAAGATGAAGACTAAGAGGAGGAAGCACTTCCAGTGCCACTCGAGCCACCACTAGATGCCATCTTGTGGATGATAGGTGAGGGAAAGAAAGACAAACTAGATGAATCAGACAAATTTCTCCTTAGAGCACTTTGTTGGGTAGATAACACAACGTTCCTTCTTCCTATTTCAACAATATGATTAATTTCAGGTGATAAGCCTCTTCTTCTTCTAGAAACACGAGAGTCAAAGGACATGAAAGAAAGGCCAAAACTGAAGGAGCAAGAAGGTTACCGCTGTTTTCTAGGTTGTCTATGTCTAGATTCCCAACATTCCTGGGCACTAATGTCTTGTTCAATTGCTGCCCATGAATGATTAAGCTCAGCACGAGTATTGGCAGTGTCTAAAATGGTATTGAACAAATTCAAAGCAATCCTGGTTTGATCTTGAAGACCGGGCTCAATATTGGGCTGCCTTGCAACAAACACAGTCATTAAGAAATAAAACAATCAAAGAATCAATATAAAAAAAAAGATGTCTTCGATGATAATCAAGAATAAAAATTAACTAGAGATATATTGAAGATCTCCCGAGTATGGTCGCCAAATAAATGTTGAGGAAAATATATGAAATGATCTTACTCAAGCATTTTCAAATTCTGCTTGGCTAAAGCAGAATAGACGGGAATATCACCCTATGTTTATAGCCATTAAAATTAATATCCTAACTCACAAGTATTGATTACAAGTGCTTAGGCTAGTATTTTTATAAATAAAAGCTTACTGGAAAATTCATTTTTTTATATGATTTTTTGAATATAACAGTTGCTAAAATAAATGTAGAGACAGAAGTAAAGACAACAAGACAATAATAAAAACAAATGAGACATAAAGCAATCCTTTATTTCATTCCAATTCATCAAAGAGTCATTCTCTTTACAAAATTTCGTGAAGAAGTTTTGGACCAAAGTCAAACTTAGACGTCCCCAATGAAACATACAAAAGGACCTCTGACAAAAAAAAAAACTGAACTCTAAAAGCTGGATCAACTTGCCAGAGATTTCTTCCCATTTGACTCTGCACAATAGCCTTTGTCAATCATGAAAACTAATACACAAACAAACAAGTTTACACAGACTATCAAAGATAGATCAACACCTCTGAAAAACAAGTGTCTGAATGATGTAATTCAACCCTGAATATCGCTGTCTACAATAAGACCCCACTATCATAAAAAATAATTAGGCTTGTGATAAATTAAGGAATAAATGAAAACTGAACTATCTCAACACAAATTAAAGAGCAAACCTTAGTATGCTTCTCCTTCTATCCTCCTCCTATTCCTCCCTTTCCTTTTGCTTTTAGGCAAATTAGAATTGGTTGAAGTAGTTGAAATACTTCGTTAGTTAAGTTAACTAAAAAATCAACCAACTTTTTAGTTAGGGGGAAAAGTAATAAATCATAATAAGGGTTTTAAATAAATAATAACTAGTAGGTGGGACCCCTTGTGACTCCCCTTAACAATCATAACACAACTAGTTAAAAAAAAAACATCCCTCCTTGTGACTCCCATCATCACATTCATGTTTGACAATTTATTTCATTGATATTTGAAATTACTGTCAAAATATATTACTCATATATCCAAAAAAATAGCATGCTGTCCAAAATTCCTGAAGTCAACTGTTCTCAACAATAAACAAATAAATAAAACTTAAAATCCATATTTTCCAGTCTGTGAGGCAATCTTTCCCTTGTTGCTGCTATCGCCCTTTAATCTCTCTGAATTTTCCTTAGGCTGTGTGGAGCCTTTAGGTCTAATTTCGCTGATCGCATGAGAATGATCTTCCCCCAAATGCAAGCAGGAGGACACAAATTTATCAGAAACATCTTAAGGTGAGGAAGGGGCAGTAGTAGCTTTCCCTTTGTCAGGGCATGGTGGGCCTCAATTTTCAACCTTTTGCTTGAAAAGATCATTCCTGTATGCATACTTGATTAGCAAATAGTTTCTTTATCAACCATACATGACAACTCTTTTAAAATATGAAATAAATTTTGGCTCATCAACATATCAGACTCATGCAATCCAATCCATACAAATTGTTTAACCGTTGTCAATGAACAGGGGGTGAACAAAGGTTCTGGGATAAGTGAGGGGTTTGTATTTAGTGAAAAATATTAAAATGAGGGGGAAAATAATCATGGTTACTTCTCATAGAAAACAAACAATCAACTGTAATGTAAACCAAAGAACATGTCACTGTGATCCATCCAAGAAACTGCGATTTCAAACTGTTACAATACAAAATTCTCTTAACTGTAATTAAATTTTAAGAATAGTGAGTGAAAAATGGATATGGTAAGGCGAGGGGATTGTAATTAGCGAAAAGTTAAATAATGGTAGGGAAAGAGAGCGGATATTGTTCATAAAATTAATTAAACAATTCATAAAACCAATCCATATCAAACACAAAAGATCCAACACCAACCAAATAATCACTGTGATCAATTTAACTACTGTGTATAATTCAATCAATTCTATGTATTAACTTGCTCACTGTTTGCAATTGAATCTTTAACACAGTGTTTTCAAAACAAGACAATATGCCTTCCACAACAACCTGTAGAAGAGTTCCGTTTCTTTCCATTTGTTCCATTTAATATTTTAAAACAATTTCCAAATGAACACACAGTCCCTTGTTTCCACTCTGTTTAGCATCAAAACATCAACCACTGTCCATGAGTTATTTCTTCAATCAAACACAGACACAAAAATCGTGCCTGATTCCATTCCTCTAATTGATTTAATAATCAAATTGCAATGAGACCATACTGTCACCGAACCCGTGCCTATTCTGCTGGTGTAACCACTGATATGATGCACAATATCCCAAAAACATACACGGCAGGAAACCATGACAAAATATCAATTCTTTAAATTTCAATGATCCTGATTGAGCCATTTAAACACACAGTAACAACAACCGTCATTTAAATTCATAATACGTTGTAGAAAACATACAACTGAACTCATAATGTAAGGAAACATACTCCAAATCAAACCATAACAATGTTTGAGTCATCAATCCAACACAAGGAGGCAGTGATGGTATGCCCAATCCCATTTCTCAAATCAATCAAATTGCAGCAAAACCATACTGTTTAAAAACCCATGCCCATCTTTGATGGTGCAATCAAACAATATCCATAACATATATAGTGGACAACCACACCACAACTGTCACGATTTTCAATACTCCCATTTGGCAATTAAAACACACAGTAACAACAACCTTGCGTATAAAGCAAAGAGGAATATCCCCGATCAACCATAAAACAATGTTGAGTCAACAATCTAACTATTACAATACAAGAGGCAACGACTGTGTGCCCACTTCATTACTCGAATCAACCAATTAACCATGCTGAACTATCGAATCTATTGCCATAATAAAGGATACAATGATTATAAACCAATCAAAAAATTTACTATCAATGCTACTAATCAGGGACGACCAATAATAGCCACTGTCGATGATACTCCACCAAATCATGACAGTCGACCATGTACCCGACCAAAAACAACTGGTTCATTTATCAAAATTGGGCTCAAAATAATCAAGGTGGGCTCTGAGTAATCAACACAGGGAGGTTGGAAATTACCACCAACATCAAGTGAGAAACATTTGGGACAACATGGTGGACATGCAAGCCATATCACCCATATATTTGCAAGACAAGGAGAGAGTTCAACAGGCAGGAGAGACAATGAACAAAGAAGTAGAGGTCCCTCACAACCAATAAATAACACCCAGAACGCACAGGGCATAACCCTTGTTATTTTCCCCAATCAACCAGGGTAATGCTGATAAATAGAGCCATGAAATAGCCATCAACCTCCAAGCAAGCCCCTTGGCCATAGGCAGACACCAATAATATAACAAGCCCATACCCAGGTGAAACGATATACAGTGACACCAGGAGGTTTGAGATCAAACCTAGCAACATAACAACAATACGACCAGGTGAGGTGACAAGAACTGTGTAAAGACAGCCGGTCAAGTCTGGACTGAATGAACCCTCCAAAAATAAAACTTATAAGGACAACAAAGAGTCTCCGTGGCTTCTACCACTCAGAATAATTAATTAAACTGTGAATTCAACCATCTTTTTCCATTTGCAACGAAAACCACACAACAACCATTCTAGAGAAACATCACGCATTTACATAGTTTTCGGTCTCAAGAAAATCACAGACCCATACATCATCGAGCCAAAATATATTTCATAACCAGAGCGGGTTCATGGATGGTGAAAAGACATACCTGTAACCAAGAGAACCTTAAAAATGCGGGTTTGGCCAAGCAATTCTTCCTCTTGCCTGAAAATCGGAGCTTAACCACAATGAACACAATTGAACAATAGCCAAGTTAGGGTGACAACCAGTGGAGGGGGTATGGAGTGACATGTAGTAAATGCACATCGATTCCATCCTCTATCCATTTAATTACTTAGTACACGCCATCCAACCCTCCACTAATCCATCCAATTAATTCATGCATCGAAACCAACATCCCCTTTCTTGCCAAATGCGCCACCCTATGTCACGATAACCATTGACAACCATACCATAACACATATAACTCAATAAATCGTATAGCCACTAACCGTGTTAGTTAGGACTAACAACAATCCCTTAATTCCAATGTATCTAGTGTAGCATAGTAGCATAGTTTAATTTCTTGCTTAGATTTTTTCCATATTTCCTTTTCTTTTTCCATGACTAACACATGTTTTGTGCATGTGTAACATATAATAAATCATGGCGCAATAGAAATAATAGTTCACATAATCCCTCGTGACATGGAAATGAGAATTTAAAGTAAATACACTCACATGTAGCATAAATTTTCCATCACCCATTTGTTGCAAATAGAACCAACATTTGAACATCAATCATGCTCAAACCTGTAAGTAATGTCGAACAGTAGCATAACATCAAATAAGAACCAGATCTGATCCTCCAATCTAAAAGGGGGTACGACCTACTAGTATTATAGATATATCGTTAGCTTATCATAATAGGCTTTAACAATACTTTGCGGGCAAATAAAACCTCGTTGCGATTTTAATCTTCAACAGTCACCACGTGTGAGGGTGGACCCTTCAGGAGTCTGAGACTCCAGAGGTTTGGAGTGAAACATCGTAGATAATTCGGAATGTCCGAAGGCCGGAGCCATGTGGAGAGATCTTGGGCTCCTTCGAGAGTTCAGGACTCTGGAGGATCTGCGTGCCGAACGAAGAAGAGGTGTTCAACGCCGAAGTTCTAAACGTCGAAATATATTCTTACTTAAGCATTCAATGGGGTACGAGCCCCACCATTGGATTAGATGGTGGATGGACCTTCCATCGTGAATGTATGGACTTGGAGACAATACTTATGAGGTGGATCGACGTGGGTTCCATGTTGTATTTTACCAGTGAGACTCACTGAACTTTGGAGGGGCATAACTTCCGATCCATAGCTCCGATTGGAGCATGGCGACAGTGGCTGAAAATATCTTGGCGAGTAGGAGAGGAGGAAGATCTCAGATGGAGGATCCCAGATCTTTGAGGTAAGTGAAATTTTGATGCCCCATCCCTAAAAAGGATACTTAGGGGTTGGGTGTGTTACAAATTGGTTTTAGATCATGGAAACAACACTTGGCCTGCTTGGGCTCATGAATGAGTCGCTTAGAAATCTTGTTAGAAAACTTTTAAGGGTAACACCCTACTTTACCCATTTCGTAAGAGACCTATTTAAACCACTGCTAAAGAAAGGAATGAGACTTTCTGTTGTTGTATTATGTTTTGAAGGTCTGAACTGTGTGTTGTTAGTGTTCCAAGTAAAGAAGCTGAATTGACCTTATAAAATTGTATGTGCTATTCCCAAACTAGTAGGTAATTAACTAACATAACATGTTTTATCTCAAACAGTCTGTGGACCGCAGGAAAACTACAACATAAAGGATGGTGACACACCATGAATCAGGGGAAACTCCCACAATAGAGAGGAATAATATGATGAAAGGAGGGCGGTGGAAACCCCTCCATATTTGGCTGAAACCGTAAGAAGCCTCATGGCAAAATTACGGAGTTGTAAGGCTGATAAAGGAGTAGGAAAAGAAAATTGAAATTAATGCAGTTCTACTACAAATCTGAGTAGATATACAAAGGCGACTGCAGCATGGACCAACAACCAGTCATGTGGACATAAATCATACGAAGAAAACTCATAGTCCACCTGAGATACAAAATCATGGCCTTGAAAGTGGCCACACTAGGAGGAGCATCTCAAAGAAGGCCCAACATAGAGCCAATAGTGTTGAGATTTGGATACCTTGGAAAGTGGTCCCCATGTGCTTATGAGTCTCTAAGCACAAAGGGGGAAGACTATTACCCTCATACTTTACTTTATGATTCTAATTTCACTTT
>SNQJ01S0001159.1:111502-124098 GCA_010110895.2 Picea sitchensis | reverse complement strand
CACTTAACCTATAAAACATTGAGCAGAAAGTGGGATGACTGTTTGCTGTCCTAAAACAACAAAAGAAGACAACCATACAGTTGAAACTTAGAGCCATACTAAGGTCAAGGACAGACCTTAGATGGCAGCCTCATAGGACCTCAAAATTTCTACAAATATACACTCACCGGAAGAATCCTCTGGTGAGGAAACTGATAACCCTGAGGGATCCTCTAGTAGAAAAACTAGTTCACATTCCTAGAGGAGAGGGAAGAAGAAGAAACATTCCAAGAGACATGAACCTGAAGAATTCAAGAAAGCCAAACCACCCACTTTCGATGGAGAAATTAAGTAAGGGGAAGAAGCAGAAGTTTGGCTGCTTGGCTTGAAGAAGTACTTCAGAGTCCATGATTACTCTGAAAACTTAAAGGCTCAAATAACCATTTTCAACCTGAATGGAAAGGCCTCCATTTGGTGGGAAGACCTTAGGAATGTGAAAGGAGTCCATGAAAAGGTCTTGTCATGGAAACAATTTGAGAAATAATTTAAGAAGAAGTATCTGTTAGAGAAATACTTTGACGGGAAGACCAAGGAGTTCTATGAACTCAAGTTGGGACAACTCACAATAGATGAATACATCAACAAATTTATTGAGCTGATGAGGTATGTACCCTACATAAAGGATGAAAAGGTAAATATGCAATGATTCATTAGTGGATTGCTTCAATCCTTCCAGGACAAAATTGAATTTGATGAGCCAAAGACCTTAGAAGATACTATCCGGAAGGCAAGGTATTTCTATGAGAAATTCAAGAAGAAGACAAGACCTCTTGAGGTCTGGAAGAAGACAAGTAATTCGGATTTCAAAAAGAAAGGGTTTAAATCCTCAATATTTAAGCACCATGGGAAAAGTTCTAAGATGAACCTTCCTACTAAAAACGTGTATCAACAGAATTTTTGATCTTAGAGTGGTACTAAACCCTTTGGAGAAGCCCCAAGTAAGACTGATAACACAAAGTGAGAACCCTTGAAATATAGGGGTTTTGGAGAATAACATTTGTTGAGGGATTTCCCACATAGGAAATAGAACAATAAGAGAGTCTACAACGTCCAAGAGGCTATCACAATCAATGATGTGGCTAGGAGCATGCCACATATCTATGCAACCTTGGATAATAAACAAGATGACCACCAAGCTTCAGTGGTGGAGATGGAAGGTATGATTTCCAACCAACTAGTTTCCATTTTAATTGACCCAGGTTCTAATTTGAGTTATGTTTCCCCTCAAACTGTTGAGAAATGAAAATTGCAGCAAGTTAAACATGTTAAATCATGGCTAGGTCAACTAGCCACTGGAACCAAAATAAAGGTAACAAAGGTCATACCAACATGCAAGTTGATTATGAATGGACTACCCACCCAAGCCACTCTAAACATATTGCCTTTAGGATCTTATGACCTGTTTATTGGCATGGACTAGTTGGATGCCCATAAAACCAAGTTGGAATGTCAAAGTAAAAATTTAGAATGTGAATATTAAGAAGGGAGAGAGGTAACCTTACGAGGAATTCAAAATCCTGTCTCAGTGAGACAAATATCAACCCTTCAAGTAAAGAAGTATTGCAAAAAAGGATGTCCTTTGTATGCAATACAAGTGTTGAACTCTGTTGAGGACAGTGAACCAAGCCTAGAGAACCATGCCATACTAAGAGAGTATAAAGATGTGTTTCCAGAAGAGGTACCAGGTCTACCTCCAAGATGAGATATTGACTTTTCAATAGAACTTGTACTCGGAGCGGTGCCAGTGTCTAGAACACCCTGTAGAATGAGTACACCAGAGCTAGTTGAGCTCAGAATGCAACTAAAGGAGATGTTGGACAAAGGCTACATTCGGCCTAGTGTGTTCCCATGGGGAGTGTCAACCTTGTTTGTGGAAAATAAGGATGGCACCCTCAGGTTGTGTTTAGACTATAGACAACTCAATAAGATGACCATTAAGAATAAGTATCCCTTGTCGAGGATTGATGACTTGTTTGACCAATTAAGGGGTGCTACAATTTCTCCAAGATTGAATTGAGGCATAGATACCATCAAGTCCGAATTACGGATGAAGACATCCACAAAACAACCTTTAGGAAAATATATGGGCACTATGAATTTGTGGTGGTACCATTTGGGCTTACCAACGCACCGACCACTTTTATGTGCTTGATGAATAATGTACTCAACAAGTTCTTGGATAGATTTTTATTGGTTTTCATTGATGACATCCTAATATACTCTAAAAGTAGGGAAGAGAATGAAGAACATCTCAAGTTAGTGCTTCAATTTTTAAGGGAACATCATCTCTATGCCAAGTTTAGTAAGTGTGAATTTTTCTAGAAACAAGTCCATTACTTAGGCCATGTTATTTCAGAAGAAGGAGTGGAAGTTGATCCTAACAAAATTAGATCCATCATGGATTGACCTACCCCAAAGGATGTATCTGATATCAGATCCTTTATGGGCCTAGCAGGATACTATAGAAGGTTCATAAAGATATTCTCCAAGATTGGTTGCCCAATCACCTCCCTTCAGAAAAAGGGGGTTAAATTCATTTGGACATCAGGATGTAAAGAGAGATTCCAAGAGCTGAAATACCTCCTAACCAATGCACTTGTACTGAAGATTGCAGACCCAAACGAGAACTTCCTGGTATGTACAAATTCCTGGAAGGAAGGGATCGAAGGAGTCCTTATGCAAGAAGGACATGTGATTTTCTACGAATCCAGAAAACTGAATGAGCATGAAATCAATTATGTAACCCACGATCTGGAGTTGGATGCCATAGTACATGCTTTAAAAATGTGGATGCATTACCTCCTAGGTAGAATATTTGTGCTTATCATGACAGACCATAGTGGGTTGAGATATTTGTTTGATCAACCAAAACTCAATGCTAGACAAGCTAGATGGATGGCTCTCCTTAGTGATTTTGATTTTGAAATCAAACACATTAAAGGAAAAGAAAATAGGCTGGATGATGCCCTTAGTAGAAGTATGAAAGTGATTCACCTGGAAGTTGAAATCACCTGTGAATTAGACGCCAAGTAGAGAGTCAAAAGTGCACAAGAAACATATGCATTTTTCAGGACTGTGAAATCATACTTAGAACAAGAGCCCACATGGCTAAAGTATGAAGGTTATCAAATGATGAATGATGGCCCGCTAACTTACAAAGGTAGGTTGTATATTTCAAATTGTGATGACTTGAAGAGGTTCATAATGGATGAACTACACAAAAGACCATATACCGGTCATCCTGGTTATCAGAAAATGATCACGTCCATTAGGAAGCTATTCTATTGGCCCAGACTGAAAAAGGACATAGCTAATTACTTAGCTAAATGTGTAGAGTGCCAATAGGTTAAATCAAAGCACCGACATCCAGCAGGGTTGTCACAACCCCTACCAATCCCAGACTGGAAATGGGAAACCATATCCATGGATTTCATCACAGGGTTACCAAAATAATCCAAACAGAATGATGCCATCATGGTATTTGTGGACAAATTGCGCAAGGATGCTCACTTTATTCCCGTCAAGTCAACTTGCAAGGAAAAATATATTGCTAGTATTTTCATGAAAGAAATATTTAGACTACATGGCATGCCTAAGGAGATCATATCTGACAAAGATACAAAATTTACTTCAAACTTTTGGAAATCTTCGTTTGTTGGTTTTGAAACTAAATTGCTTTAGTACAACCTATCACCCTCAAACTGATGGACATATAGAGAGGGTAAACCAAGTCTTAAAGGACATGTTAAGGATGCATGTAATGCATCAACGTTGGAAGTAGGAGGACTACCTACCACTGGTAGAGTTTTCCTACAACAATGGCTATCAAGAGTCATTGAAGATGAGCCCTTTTGAGGCCCTCTATGGTAGACAATGCAAGATTCCAATAAACTTGGATAACCCAGTAGACAAAATTACAATCGGGCCAGATATGCTGAAAGAAATGGAACAACAAGTAGTTCAGATAAGACAAAATTTGAAAATAGCTTAGGATAGACAAAAAAGATATGCAGATAGGAAAATGACTCCTAGAGAATTCAAAGTAGGGGATCATGTGTATCTCTAGGTTAGACCCAGGAAGAGATACTTGAGAATGGGAGCTTGTGCCAAGTTGGCACATTGATATTGTGGACCCTTTGAAATTCTGGAAAGAGTGGGACCTATAGCATATAGATTAGCACTTCCTCCCACAATAAAGGCACATAAAGACATACCCATTTTTGTTTACTTCTGTACATACATAGCACATCGGTAGATAGAACATCGAGGACGATGTTCCTTTAAGGGGGAGGGGATTGTAACACCCCTGTTTCCCCCAACTTGTAAATATAACTATAACTTACCAAAAGACTGTGGTAGACTAAATATGTGTGAATGTTGGATGTGATGAACCCTTTTGTTATAAAAGGAAATGTATGTATTTTCTGTTATTAATTGAAAATGGATAGTGTTACATAACTGCTGGAAGGGGGGTTTTCCAAGATAGACCATGATGCTATGAGAGAGAGATGGGGAGTGGAACCATAAATGGTTGAGAGGACCCCTACCAAACCAGTACCTCACTAGATTTAATTTCTCAGACCCAGAAATGAATTACCAGTCAAGTTGGTGGTTGGAAAAGTCCTCCGCAAGAGTTAATGAGGAGATGGGGCGGCGTATCCATCTGCAGAGGATTCAGACCTGAAAATGAGATGGGGATTAAGACCCACACAACGTTGCTGAGGAAGGAAAGAAAATAGGTAATTTCATGGGTAGAGGCAGATCTGTGAGGAAGTAGAGTCGAAGGAAAAATATAGAGAAGAGAAGAGAACGCTTACAACTCTCTGGTTCGTGGGAGAACTGAGAAAAAAGCTCGTTCTAGATGCAATAAGTTTCTAGCAACACTTTTAGTCCAAGATGATAAATGAGGCTGATGTGTGACTGTGGAAGTACTCGTGTAGACCTCCTTGCTCGGTACAGAGAAAACCGACTACCAAGATCCTGTGGGAGGAGGATAGTGACCTCCGTCCCTAACTGTCACAGAGCAAGATCAAAGAATCTCTCTCAGAGAATCATGGTCTAGATCGAGGGTGGCCAATGGTAAATCCATTCAGGAGTGGCTGTGCCTACAGTTGGGTGGAAACAAGCACCCCTTCCAGCAGTCGCTTCACGATTTCCAATTTTTGATAAGTATTTTCATACTCTGTATACGGAAATGGAAATGATGTTTCAATATACATGTCTATGACTAAATTTTGTAATGAATTGTTAAGGTAGAAATATGTGGTTTATCTCTGTGAATCCATTCCCTTGAATGATCTTATGTTTACCTCATCTTAGTCTCTAGAGGGTTATGGGATGTGAGTCTGCATGAGAGTAGAGGTAGGATTAACTGAAATGTTTAAGTCCTGTCGACCTGTCGAATCTACCATAGAGGGAATGCTAAGTTCAAAACCTGTGAAAGGATGACGCTTCCTTCAGACCTTCCACCGGTGTGACTGAGGGATAATGCCCATGACCTTAACAAATTCTCGGCCAAGAGTTAAGTGTGTAGCCGATGATAATTTTCAGAGGACCCATATGACCAAGGTCTGGGAACCCTGTGTTAGCTTGGAAGGAGCTAAGTTCTTACTAGCTTCGTAGTTCCAGGAGTTAGGAACTCCGGGATGTCCCAACTTCACAACTGCCAAAGCCCTCGAATGATGAAGTTGCAATGTGATGCGAGCCATAGATCTGAGGACACTCGAGGACTATTCGAACCATTAGATCTACGCCGTAGTTAGCCCAGCATTGACCACTTCGGGAGAACAAAGGTGTTACAACCCCAAAACCTCAGAATGTTGGAGTTGTGAAGTGTTGTGAGCCGTTGATATGGGGAGTCCATTGGGGACCCTTCTTGACCGTCTGATCAACCAATGGAGGGTTTCACGTACATTACTTCGGTGAAGTCCCACTTCGAGAGAATGGAGTTTTTCAGTTCTGAGACTTTTGTGATTGGTGTTATGATAAGATGGTTCTTTCAGATTCATCGCATCAATTTTTTATTGTCAAAAAAACTCTGAAAGTCGAAGTCACGAATTAATGAGGGCCATCGATTTGGAGGAGCTTCGGGGCCTCTCGAGACCGTTAGATTTAGGCGGTGGTCAAGCCGACGTTGACCACTCCGGGAGCAAGGAGGAATCCACACCACGAAATCCCCTGAACGTAGAAGTTACGAAGTAACGTAGGCCGTAGATCCAGGGGATTACGTGGTCACATCTTGACCGTGAGATCAAAGGGTTTTGAAGGATTTTCGTCTGAGGTGAAATGGCACGCTGACGTCACCCAGGGTGACATCGTCCCATGATTGAGGTGCCATGTGTCACTTGGATCTACGCATATTTCAGGCCCTATGTATCCATTAAAGCGTGACACGTGTCACCCTCCATAGGGGCCACGTGTCATCTACGCCTTGTCACGTGTCACCCCTGGAACTTACTTTATTTGTCCATCTAGCAGGTGGAGTACTCGGGGCCCACATGTACTTTCCTCTATGTTCAATACATCACCATGTGTGAGGGTGGACCCTTCGAGAGTCCGGGACTTCAGGACGACGAAGGTTTGGAGTGCAGCGTTGTAGATAAGTCAGAAGGCCCGAAAGCCGGAGCCACATGGAGCGATCTTGGGCTCCTTCGGGAGTTCGAGACTTCGAGACTCCGGAGGATCTGCGTGCCGAATGAAGAAGAGGTGTTCAACATTGAAGTTTCGAATGTCAAACTCTCTTCTTACTTAAGCATTCAATGGGGTACAAGCCCGATCGTTGGATTGGATAGTGGATGGAACTTCCACTATGAATGTAGGGACTTGGAGATGGTACTTATGAGGTGGATCCATGTGGGTGCCATGTGGTATTTGACTAGTGAGACTTGCCAAAATTTGGAAGGGCATAACTTCCGATCCAGAGTTCGGATTGGAGCATGGCGACTGTGGCTGAAAATCTCTTGGCGAGCAAGAGAGGACGAAGATCTCGGACAAAGGATCCGAGATGTTTGAGGTAAGCTAAATTTTGATGCCCCATCCCTAAAAAGGATACTTAGGGGTTGGGTGTGTTACACTTGAGCATACTTTTGAGTAATGCCAGACATGAGAAGCACATTCCTGGAATCAAAATCACTAAGAGAGAAAAAATAATTAATCACTCTCAGTTTGTAGATGACACCATTCTATTGGGAGGGGCCTCTGTCATCATATCCCAACGCTTTAAGGAGACTTTGGATGCCTTTATGAAAGAATCAGGGGGGAAGATAAATAGTCATAGAAGTTTTATTTATGTGTGGAATGTCAATTCTAGGGTGGCCTCTATCATAACAAACATCTTCCAATTCTCCCTGGAAGAAAATTGGACATCTTTTAAATATATTGAATCCCCATTTTCCTCCGACATCTCCCTAACTCAACTTGGACACCCGTTGTTGAAAAAATTAAATATAAACTCACCCTTTGGGGTTCTCTCTGGCTCAATCCTGTGGGTAGGGTGGTCATCATTAAATTCATCCTCTTAGCTATTTTGATCTTCCAGTTCTCCTCCCTACTTGTCCCTTCCTTCATAAAGTATTCCATTTCTCAGGAGTTACATAATTTTCTCTAGAAGGGGGGGAAATCCAACACCAAGTGTCTGCACCTAGTCAATTGGACTGTGGTTCGTGCCCTGAAATCAAATGGGGGGCCGAGTATACTAGATCCTTCCCTTTCTAATTTGGCCCTTGGAGCCAAAATTTTGTGGATATTGGTAATCGACAATCAATAATGGTGGAAGAGGGTGATTTAAAATAAATATTTAATTGGGGATAGGCTTAGATGCCTTGATTCTCCTCCTTCAAGGATTTCGGGCTTCCCTATTTGGAAACTTCTGAGAGATTCATTGCCTCTTTTTCAAAGCAAGGCAACTTGAATTCTAGGGAATGGTAAGATAATTCGTGTTTGGACAGATAACATAATGGATCACCCTCCACTTCTTCAGACCAATTCATTGCAGCCTCTCTATCAATTGTGTACTGCCAATCACATACTCTCTTTTTTTGATATCTCTCAATGGCATCGGTTAGGGATTTGGGATGTTTGGCACATTCCAAATATTCCTGATCAACTCATAGGAGATTTCCAGACCCTTTTTTCTTTTCTTAAAGGTTGTGCACCTTCTCATATTGAAACCAGAGACACTAGAGGTTGGGGAGATGACACCTACTCTGTTAAATCTAAATACATGACCCTCTTGGATTAGTCCACCCTCCCAACGAGATCGAGTATGTGGAATAAAATTTGGAATGATAGCCTCCCAAAGATCAACATGTTTTGTTGCACCCTTGACCATGGGAAAATCTTGACTGGAGATCAGTTGCAAAAAAGAGGTTATAGAGGACCCCATTGGTGCAATTTTTGCAAGCAGGAGGCAAAAACTAGTAGTCATATTTTCCTTGAATTTCCGTTTGCTAGAGCTGTTTGGTCATCACTCTTGAGAAGCCTCTTACCCCGAACTGATCTTCTAGTCTCAATTACCAATCTCTTCAGCCAATGGTATTCTTCCTATTGTGGATCGCTGATGTTCAAGCAATCCTTTAAATTTTCTTTTCTCGCTTTGCCAAAATTTACCACATAGAAAATATGGCTAGCTAGAAACCATGCCATTTTTTTAGATGTCTTTAATCACTCTGAGGTGGTTGCAGCCAAATTCTTGGGTATTGTTGGCACAGGGGTAGACCCAAGGTTCAACGCTTAACAACACACCAAAAAAACCCCGACTACCACCCCTTTCGACAACACCTGCGAAGCAAGCGAGGTATCAATCAAGGTAGAAGTAGGGGGGGTTACAAGACATAGGTGTCTGTAACCAAGCTGGGACACATATATGTGATATAAACACTTCACACAATAGTCTATTATTACTTAGAATTAACATGCATTAGTTCCTTAGCTTAATTAACACCGCAAGATTTAGTCAAAGATAGATCAACGTAGTGAATGATCATATAATATGAGCACTTAACACTTAGCATTATAAATTAGATCTAGCATCCATTCATCCTTAACACAAGTAAAGCACTAAGAATCAACTTATCCATCTATCATACATAATAATCAAAGCACTGAGCATATTCATAATATAAACAACACAACACAAAGCAAACTAAAGACACAAGATATATGTGGTTCACCCAAGAGTGGGGCTACGTCCACCAATCACTTTGCCTTCTTTATTATTCGTAAATATATTACATTCAATGACTCCTGTGCACTCAGCCAAAGAGTCAATCTTCACACCAGAAAGGAGATCTGTGCATTGAGCACCAGATCCTCCTTCCAAAACTAGGTCAAGGCACATAGCCAACTTCTCTATTGAGCATAGAGCCTTAACACATATACATGCCTTTGCACAAAACAACTCAAACAACTTGCATTTAGCTCAAAAACCTTTCTACTTCTACCATACATTCTTACTTATTTATACTTTTACAACCCCTTACAATAAGGCCTAAACATGGGAGAACCCATGGGATGACATCCCATAAACCCTATTACAAAAACCTTAGAGGAACCCTTATTGGGTCCACATAGATTGAAAAATCAGTGAGATCCATGATCTTAGCTCCGCCTCGACACTCCTTCTTCGATCATCGTGTCGAAGTCCAAAAGTGGGCCAAATATGACCAAGGTTTCCCCAAAACTTGGTCGAGGGCCAACATGCCCCCAACACTTACCTGTGACTCGTCCCAAGTCACTCAAGCCTGGATAATGCTTCTTCAAAGGCCTTGAGATTAACTTGAGCTGCCTCAACTTGCTTCTTCACTTGAGCCTCCTCCTCAGCAAGCTCCTGGATCATCTACTCTGTAACATGCCCTTCTAGGCGTTGTTCGGCTGTTGTGACCACTTGATCCAATTGCGAGCCCTGTCCATCAATCTCTTCGAACACCTTGCAGGCTTCATCCTGCATAGGTTGCAGCTTCTGCTTGACTTACATTACCTTTCCCTAGAGGACAATGATCTACTGCTTCACTGCACGCTGCTCCTAGGATATCTTCATTCTTTCAACTATGGTGAGCAACTTCATATGCTCCTGCACTGAAAATTCCTGCTACTACGCCTCCTGTAACTGCGCTTCCAACTTCCTTAGCTCTGGATCCTCTGCGAGGTGTTCATATGTCTGTGTGCTTCTATCACTCAGATATTTGCATTATGAGGCAAGGGCTCTTAGTCTTACTACAGTTCTCTTATAGGTTTCCTCTCTCTGGTCACGCACCTTCTGCGGAGTGCTCGGTACTGCCTGGGCCTCCAATTCTATTATCCTGGCTTGAAGCTGCTGGAGGGTCTCAACGAGATTCCCTAATTGAGCCTCGACTGGCTCCTGGTCCTCCTATGCCAAGCTTGGCATAGAGTGACATGATTTACTCACAACTTCTTTGATCGTGGCCCACTCTACGAGCAACTGCTCCTTTTCTCTCTATAGCTGGGATTTTTCCTCCTGGAGCATCGCCTAAAACTCTCCTCTTTCACTTTCATACGTGGCTACACTGTACCACACGATTCGTAATTGTTCTAAGGCTTCATATTTCTCTTGTTTCAAGGATTCTATAGCCTTCTCCTTCTCTTCCTGGATTTTCTGAAGTCAAGCCTTTGTTGCATTTGCAAGTCTTCAGATGAGAAAGGCACAATAGGTACTGCGCGGACCAAACGAACAACTTTCTGTACTTCTTTCAGTTCCTTCTCAATCGTTCCATACAAATCCTCCTACTTTTATCCATATCTCTACAATATGTCCAAGAAAACATCCTCCATAGCTTCGCAGACCAGATTGATATCGTCCTCCGTGAGTGTGGCCTCTAACTAGGGCTTATTAGCGCACACCTTCTTCTTTGCTGAAGGTTTCTTTGGATAAACCTTCCTCTTCTACGGTGTGACTGTTCCAGTAGGGGGGTCTTCAGGCGGTGTAGCTTTGCCTCTTCCTTGGTCTTCTCGTTTATCCCTTCCTCCTTGTCCTTCTGCTTGGTTTTCTCCTCCTCCTCCTAGCGAGACAAACTCGTTATATTTGGAAGCATTCTCCTCTTCATCAGTTTCTATATCTTGGACTTCTTCTTGCTTCTTCTTCTTCTTCGTCCCACTGGACTATCCGACATGCTCAACCCGGGTGACTATGGGGATTCCTATGGTGTCAGTGTCAGAGAGTTCTGCATCAGTGACAGGTACAAGGAATTATTCCGACCACTCCTTTGTGATCTTCTCCATGTCTTTATCTGTCAGCTTGTAGTATGACTGTAACTCTTCCTGGTTTTCATCTCTGCGCGCAGTGATGTAGATGAAGTACGGATATGCACAGAACTTTGGTATTGGTCGGTACTGGTGCAAGGTGAATGATTTCATGCGCATAAATGATTCAATGGAAACCTTCAATTGCTGGTAGTATGCATGAAACATGACATTGGGGTGCCACTGCTTCGTCATGTCGTTGGTGTACCACAAGGTGGAAAACCAAGCAACCAACGAATCTGATGGTTCATTCTTTGGAAAGGTGGCTCCTTCAGGCATTTTCCAAGTGACAAATTTGATCAAAACGATCAACCATATGTAGTTTAATTCATATCCCAAATCCTGGGCTTCGCGACAATATTTCTCTAGCTCATTGACAAGGTAGTTTGCCCAATTCATCTGTATGCCCTCCACACATTTTCCTGCGAGGTCCACCACGAACCCGATGACTTGTGTAGGGCGGTTCTTCCTTATGAGCTTGGAAACCATGAGTTGGCAAGCGAGGTGCACTGCGCCATCTTGTATAGAGGCTACCTTGTAACCTTGCTTTCCTTTCTCTACTTCTCTGTAAGCTTCCTTGATGCATTGTGCCAGGGAGCGGTCCAAGGCCTTCCTTGGATAAAACTGCCGAGGGTCAGGTCCCTTCACACTTAAGCCTATAATTTGGTGGATCAGTGCTGGATCCATGATAATCCTTCTGTCGAGCCACAAGTATCCGCCATGATAGCACGACAGGAGGAGGTTAACACAAGTGTTAGCCTCCTGGTGGTGACCAAAATGGGGAATCTTCATCACATTTGGTGCAGTTGATCCAGGTGGATATCGCGGGCCACCCACCTTTTCCAAATGGCTCAAAACAATTTTCTAGCCATTTTGGCAATTTGCTATTTTTAGCAGGTTTTCACTTCCGGGGCCATTTTGAGGGCCTAAATGAAGTTTTTTCTATATCAAGGTTCTCAATGATAGCCAAAGGCATGATTGAGCCTCGAAAATTAATCTCCTCGATGATACCTTTCCAACAAGCTATCACACGCCTAAAACGGAGATCATATGCAAAAGTTACGACCCCGGGAAGTTGATGCACCAACTTACCCAAATGGGGCCCACATGACTTTTGGCGCTTCATCTCCTAGGGTTAGGTTTTTGGATGTCTATGGATTTTGGCATTCCCGTTTATTGTAAAAGGGCCTTCAGAGCCTCATTGTAACCATCTTCTTGCGAATGTGAGTAGCCGTCACATCTCTTCTCAGAGATAAGCTGCCACCATTCTAGCGAGTCTTTCACTCTGTATTTTTACAGTC
>SNQJ01S0001159.1:82419-108866 GCA_010110895.2 Picea sitchensis | reverse complement strand
GGGAGGGGGGTTTGGAACAATATGGAGGGGGGGGGGGGATGAGAGTTATGGGGGTTAGGGAAGATGTGATTTCAGGAAACTGTGTACTTTATTTGATTTATGTTTTTTTTTCAATATTTTCTATTTTATGCTATCACAAAATCATATAACACGCTATCACAAAACACTAACTTGTACCATACACCAATTCGATGTCTGGCTTGGCTGTTACCTTAAATATATATTATTATGATTGTTATATGACACAGACCCCCCCTTACTCTCCTTCGGGGCTGCACGACCTCCCGGTCTAGGATCTTAATCTCCTCGAGCTGGATTAGCTCCTCGAGACCTTACTGGTCTTAAGACTGAATCAAACAAAGGCCCCATTATCACCCTCAGGATTTCCACAGTCATGATTTGGTCATACCGATTTGTTCATCGATCGACGGTTCACAATGATTGCAGGTTGCCAACGTGCTTTCTCTTTATCGAATGGCTCTATCTCCGCAGTGAGAGAGTGCTCACCCAATTCGATCTAAACGTGGTCGTTGATCCCCCTTCCCGACGAGATCAATGATGTTGGTGAATAACGGGCCACGAACTAACATGTTCACTAATTTCACCTCCGCATTCCACAATGATTCCCCACCGTCGATCTCCGTTCATAGATCAACAGACACCACGGTTCATGCTTTATTAGCACTTTTTCCAAATCCCAATGCCCACGGGCGCTAGCTCCTTCCGCTAGTACTTCTATACATGTGACCTTGAGCTGTGACCCAAGGCCTAACCTTCTGGCACTTCGTGACTTTGGCACTTTTAACCGGGACCAAACCCCCCCATACTCTCCTTCAGGGCTGCGTGACCTCCCGATCTAGGATGTTAATCTCCTCGAGCTGGAATATCTCCTCGAGACCTTACTGGTCTCAATACTGAATCGAACACAGACCCTGTGATCACCCTCAAGCTTTCCACGATCATGATTTGGTCATACCGATTTTTTCATCGATCGACGGTTCACATTGATTGCAGGGCACCAACGTGCTCGATATTTATTGGAGGGCTCTATCTCCACAGTCATAGAGTGCTCACCCAATTCGATCTAATCATGATCGTTGATCCCCCTTCTCGACGAGATCAACAATGTTGGTGAATAGCGGGCCGTGAACTAGCAGGTTCACTAATTTCACCTCCGTGCTCTGCAATGATTCCACACCGTTGATCTCCATTCATATATCAACGGACACCACAGTTCCTGCTTTCTTAGCACTTTTTCAAAATCCCAACGCCCACGGGTTCTAGCTCCTTCCGCTAGTCCTTATCCTCATGTGACCTTGGGCTGTGACTCGAGGCTTAAACTCCTGGCACTTTACGACTTTGGCACTTTTAACCAGAACTAGATCAACGGTCCACGTCCTCCTTCACAACCAACGATTGAGATCTACTTCGAGACTCTGTGCTTCGGGAGTTTCAAACTCTCTACCTTTGCCTTTTCCTGGAGTAATTCCACCCGAAATACATAATCTTTCAACATGTGTCCTTTTGGATCTAACGATCACCATCCACTTCGACCTTCGGGTTTCAGGAGTTTCAACTCCTGCACACTTGTTTTCTCCCGGAGTGGTTTCACCTGAAGATGACGGATTCCCGTCACGTGTCCTTTGCAATGGGTGGTTGCGATCTACTTCGATCTTCGGGACTTCGGGAGTTTTTCACACTCTGCAATTGAAATATTCCGTAGTGACATTCCTCGAAGTGTCAAATTGAAATATTCCGTAGTGACATTCCTCGAAGTGTCAAATATGTTGACACGTACCTCTTGGCGACCAACGACCAAGATCTATTTCGGCCTTCGGCTATTCGGCGATTTCACTCTCTCCTTGCCTACAAAACTTCTAAAGTGATCCCGCTCGAGAGTTGTGTATATTACGCTATCTGTCCCTCTAAATGATGGACGACCCCTAACCTCTTCGGGACTTCGGTGAATCCTCGCTCCTATGCGCACACAAAGACTTAAAGCTCGTGCGCTTTTCCTAGATCCAACGATCTGGAATGATCTCGCTCCCTCCTGGACGGATCTTGACTGATAACTCATGAAACCTTTAGAGATCCACTCCCTTTGAAGATTTCTCCCACTATCTCTCTTGAGATTTCTCTCTCAAACCCTTCGACTCCTTAGAGGGTTACTTCGACCCTTAGTCAAATTTTGAATCTGTGCACTCCTTGCAGTAGATTCTTACGCAGGACTTAGCTTCTTGCGAACGACTATGCACACCTTGTAGCAATCCCTTTTCACTCCTTGTAAATGGAAGTTTCACGCTATCTCTTCTGAGCTTCTGAGTCAAAACAGACTTTGTCAACGCATTCCTTATGGACTATATGCACACCTTGCATGAAATCAACGAAGAGAAACAATTTGAAACTTACCCCAATACTTCACAGTATCATATGCTGAATGACATAACCCATTCATTCATGAAAACAAAAACTAACAGGGGAACTGTAAACAATAGCAACACCATACATTGGATCAATATCCCTCTATTTTATTCATTCTGATATAAATGGCTACAACCTGATAAAACATCTTACATTCAATAAAAACTATCTCCTACTACTCTGCAACCAGCCCTATTTAGGCATACAATGCATCTACTTATCCAAGAGGTCCTCTAGGGTTCCCTCAAACTACCTATCTGATCGAAAATAAAATCTTACAACTACTTAGTCCTATTATAATAAACGTTTGTGACAAACAATTTAAGGGAAATGCCCAGATCAAAGCAAAATCAAATAACTCAAGGACGATCTGATCTCTCCTGGTTTGATGCGATCGTTCAACCTCCGACCATTTACTTCTTTGATTGATCATTTACTCATAAGTTCTTTGAGATACACCATCTTTCAAAATTTAAAATTTTACTCAAAAGGTGTGCTAGGCACTATGCTGTCATCCCATGTGGCTTTGCTGACGATGCTCTTGCATCATACTCCTCTGGGCGGAAAATTCATGGACTCCTGTTCATGATCTCCTGCACTGAACTTCCATGCTTCTGAACCTTAGCTTCACTTACCCAACTGGAATCTTTTATTGGGTGTCCCTTCCACTTGACAAAATATTCAAAATAGGTCTTCCTTCTGGTCTTCTTACTGATCCTGTGATCAATAATCTTCTCCATCTATGGATTTTCTGCTACATGAATCTGCTTTTCCCATTGAATATTTTCTTGATCTTCTGATCTGTCTGTGTCATCTTCCCTGTAAGGATACAGGTCTGAAATATTGAATATGGGTGATATTCCCACATCCTTTGGCAGCTCTATCTCATAAGCATTGTTACCAAATTTTCTTAGGATCTTGCATGGTCCAATCTTCTTCAACTTCAACTTGTTATATGTCCCTCTTGGGAACCTTTACTTCCTCAAGTGTTCTAAAACTTGATCTCCTACTTTAAATTGAAGTTCTCTTTTGTGCTGATAGACTCTGCATTGATGTTCTACAACTTCTCCTTGATCTGATTATGAAGCTTCTGCATCTCTGTAGCGAAGTCTTCTGCTCCAATGCTTCTGAATTCACTCTGCTCCTTGTCTCTCAATTCTGATACCCCTCTTGGAATCAACCCATACACTATATGGAATGGGATTTTCCCTGTACTTCTGTTTGGTGAGTTAATATATGCAAACTATGCTTGTGACAGAATTTGATCCCACTGGTTATGATGTTGGGTGACCAAAATTCTCAACAAATTTCCTAAGCTTCGATTTACCACCTCCGTCTGTCCATCTATTTGAGGGTGATAGGATGAAATACAAGTCAGTTCTGTTCCCAACTTCTTCCATGATGTTCTCCAGAAATGACCAACAAATTTAGTGTCTCTCTCTGAGACAATACTTCTGGGCAATCCATGAAGTCTCACAACTTCTTTGAAAAACAAATTTGCAACATGTGTTGCATCACTGGTATTCTGGCATGGGATAAAGTGTGCCATCTTCAAAAATCTATCAACTACCACAAATATGGAATCACTTCCTCTTTGTGTCCATGGCAATCCCAACACAAAATCCTTTCTTATTGCATCCCAAGGCCTATCTGGAATAGGCAGTGGCTGGTACAATCCAGTGTTCTATTTCTTTCCTTTTACATAATGGAAAATATTACATTTGTTCACAAACCTCTTCACCTCTACTCCCATACCTGGCCAATAGTATGAACCATTCAACTATGAAAATGTCTTGTCATGGCCAAAATGTCCTGCTAGGCCTCCACTATGTTTCTCTTTCAACAATTTTTCTCTCATTGAACACTTGGGTATGCACAATTGGAAACCTTTAAACATCAATCCATCTTGAATCATATATTCTATCCACGGATTTCTGTCTCTAAGCACAATATTTGCATATGCTTCACATGCTTCCTTGAAATCTAGATCATTACAATACATCCCCTTAAGGTGTTCAAACCCTAAGGTATTGACCTGAAATTCCTGTAGAATCAGACTTCTCCTGCTCAATGCATCAACAACTTTGTTAGCATTACCAGAAATATGTTTAATGACAAAAGTGAAATTTTGCATAAATTCAATCCACTTAGCATGTCTCTAGTTTAACTTTTCCTATCTGGTTATGAATTGTAAATCTTGGTTATCGCTATACAAGACAAATTCCTTTGGAACAAGGCAATGCCTCCATTTATTTAAGGCTTGAATTATGGCATAAAACTCTTTATCATATGTGAATTACTTTCCCTTAGTCTCATTCAACTTCTCACTGAAATATGCAACATGCCTATTATCTTGGCTCAAGACTGCCCCAATTGCAACTCCACTTGCATCACACCTTACTTGAAATGTATTCCTGAAATTTGGCAAGAACAGAATTGGTTGTTCTATTATCTTCCCCTTCAATATAATGAAAATTTTCTCAGCTTCTTCTATCCATTTAAAATACTTGTGTCTCTTCTTCACTATATCCATCATTGGTGCAAAAATTCTGCTAAAATTTCTAATAAACTTCCTATAGAAACTTGCTAATCCATGGAAGCTTCTCACTTCAAACATACTCCTTGGTGATGGCCATTCTTTGATTGATCTAAACTTCTCGAGATCCATATTTAGTTCATTTGAAGATATCACAAAACCCAAGTAAATGAGTTCTGTCTTCATAAAAGAGGACTTCTTCAGATTTATCAACAACTTCTCCTGTTGTAGTCTCCTCATCACTAATCTCAGATGTCTCAAATGCTCTTCTTCAGTTTTACTGAAGACCAATATATCATCCAGATATACAATCACAAACTTACCAATGAAATCCTTCAATACTTCATTCATCTGTCTCATAAAAGTACTTGGGGAATTTGTTAATCCAAATGGCATAACAAGCCACTCATACAACCCCTCATTTGTCTTGAAGGCCATTTTCCACTCATCACCTTCTCTCATCCTTATCTGGTGATATCCACTTTTCAAATCTGTCTTTGAAAAAAACAATTCTCCACTTAAGAAATCCATTAAGTCATCCATCCTAGGCAAAGGAAATCTATACCTGATGGTGATCTTGTTTATGGCTCTCGAGTCTGTACACATTCTCCATCATCCATATTTCTTTGGAATTAACACAGTTGGTACTGCACATGGCCTCAAGCTTTCTTTGACCAAACCCTTGTCCAAAAAATCCCGGACTTGTCTTTTCACCTCCTCATTCTCTTGAGGTGTCAATATGTATGCTGCTTTGTTCGACATACTTGCTCCTGGTATCAAGTCAATATGATGGCTGATACTTATGATGGGTGGAAATGAGTTAGGAAACTCATCCATTACTATGTCAGCAAAATTCTCCAACAACTCCTGAAATTCTTCAGGCAAATCATCCATAGAAGTACTTGTAAGGACAACTTTGGATTTCCTCACCACAACAAACTGCATCTCATGTTCCTTCTTGACTTCACTCAGGAGTTCCTTCCCACTCATGAGAAGTATGCTTGTGCTGGCTTCTTCTTTTACTTTCTTCTGCTCTATTGGCAACAACATGTGTGTCCTGCCATTCTTTTCCAAAGTGTAAGTGTTCCTTCTCCCATCATGAATGAGATTCTTGTCAAACTTCCATGGTATTCCCAACAAAACATGACGTACATCCATGGGAATTACATCACACAAAATCTCATCTCTATATCCACCTATTGTAAATTCAACAAGGCATTGTTTAGTTACCATTACCTGGTGTCCTTTTTGCAACCATGAGACCTTATATGGATTTGGATGTGCAGTTGTCTCCAACTCCAATTTCTCTACCATCTCTATGGATACTAAGTTATCAGTGCTCCCACTGTCAATTATCACCTTGCACAATCTGTCCTTTTTCTTGCAAGCTATCCTGAACAAACTGTTCCTCTGCACTAGCTTTTCAATTTCTGGTTCTGGCTTCAAAATAACCTTCCTCAACATCAAAGATCTTCTATCCTATGCACCTTCTGCTTCAACATTCCCTTTCTGTGCTTCTGAAATGTGAGCTTAACCTTCTCCTTTCTTCTTCTCAGGACATTCCCAAGACTTGTGTCCTGGTTTTCCACATGTATAACACCTTATCTCTCCTCCTCTGCTTCTTCCTCTTCCTATGGAAAAATAATTTATTCCACCAGGCTGTCTCCCTCTGGAGCTTCCTCCTCTTTCCGAGTGACTGTGGGTCTTCTCATCCTCACCCTTGGTCTTCTGTACCTTATCATGGGAAACTCCTTTTCCTCTGTTTAGGCTTCTACCTCTGCTTCACTGGCTTTGTTTTCTAGCCAACTTCTCCTCTGCTTTGAGTGTGTATTGGTATGCCTCCTCTACTATCCTCACCGACATGATGCTGATTTCATCTTGGATCTAATATCTCAAGCCATTTATGTACCTGGAAAATTTCACTTCATCTCTCTCCCTCTGTTCAGTCCTGATGTTAAGCTTGTAAGACTATTCTATGTATTCCTTTATTGCCATTCCTTTTTGTATCAGGTTCTGGATTTTCCTGAACAGATTTATCTAATAATACTTGGGCATGAACTGAGCCTTCAGCTTGGCTACCATTCTATCCCAACTCTTAATCTTTTGTTTGCCTTTGCTTCATCTTTCATCCTGCAGTTCATCCCACCACAATGCTGCATGTCCTTCAACCTGGCGACATCATGTCTCACCTTCTTCTCCTCATCGACATCTTCATAGTCGAAATACTTTTCCATGGACCTTATCCAGTCCAGTAGCTCTTCAACATCCAAATTTCCTTCATACGTTGGGATGTCTATCTTGGCTCTAGCTCCCAACTTCACAACAACTTTTAGTAAGCGTTCTTCGACAACATCTCCCCCTGCAACTTATTTGTGGGCACATGGGTAGACCCAAGGTTCAACACTTCAACAACGCACCAACAAAACCCTAACTACCGACCCTTTTGGCAACACCTGCGAAGCAGGAGAAGTCTCACCCGAGGTAGAAGCAGGGGGGATTACATGACTCAAGTGTCTATAACCAAGATGGGACACAGATCTGTGATTATAACACTTCGCAAAGTACTTAGGAGCAACATTCATTAATACATTAGCCTTATTCACATCGCAGATCAAATCCTAAGTATAGATCGATGTAGTAACAATAAAGATCAAGCACTCTAACCATCTAGCACATAACACTGAATCATATCTAGCATTCATTCAACATCAGTAAAGCACTAAGCATCCATAGATCTATCTACCATACATAACAATCAATGTACTAAGCAGATTCAAAGCATAAACAACACAACACAAAGCCAACCAAGAGACACAAGATATACGTGGTTCACCCCAGTGTGGGGCTACACTCGCCAATTGCTTCTTCTTCTTTATTAGTTTTCGATCCCTTGCATTCATCTGCTCCTGTGCACTAAGCCACAGAGCCAAGCTTCACACCAGGCATGAGATCTGCACACTGAGCACCCGATCCTCCTTCCCAAAATCAGGTCAAGGCACCGAACCAACTCCTCTATCAAGCACAGAGCCTTGCATACATAGTCTATTGCACAAAGCAACTCAGAACCACTTGCACTTAGACACTTAGAATTCACTCTCTAAGCATCTTTTGCACTTAGCCCATCACTACTTCTACATTACATTCCTTCTTATTTATACTTTTACATTCCTTACAAAAAGGCCTAATCATGAGTAAACCCATGGGCTGACATCCCATAAAACCTAATACAAAATCCCTAATGAACCCTTTGCTGGGTCCACAAAACAAGTGAGATCCCACGATCTCATCTTCGCCTGGGTGCTATACCTTCAACCAGCCTGTACAAGTCCAAAAAGTGGTCAAAACTGACCAATGTTTCCTTAAAACTTGGTCGAGAGCCAACTTGCCCCCAATACTCACCTGTGACTCATCCCGAGTCACTTAGATCTGGGCAACGACGATTCGAAGGCCTCAAGCTTAGCTTGAGCTGCCTCGACTTGCTGCTTCGCCTGAGCCTCCTGCTAAGCAAGATCCTGCATCATTTTCTCTGTAATAGGCCCTTCTAGGCATTGTTCCACTATTGCAACCACTTGGTCCAACTGCGAGCCTTGTCCTTCAATCTCTTCAAACATCGTGAAAGCTTCATCTTGCACCAGTTGTAGCCTCTATGTGACTTCCATTACTCTGCCATGGATGTCAGTAATCTATTGCTAGACTGCACGCTGTTCCTGAGATCTATTCATTCTTTCTACCATAGTGAGTAGCTTGAGCTACGCCTGTACTGTTAGTGCCTACTGCTACGCCTCTTGTAGCTGTGCTTTGAGTTTCCTCAGCTTTGGATCTTCTACGAGGTGTTCATAAGTCTGCGCACTTCTGTCACTCAGTTGTTTGAATTCTAAGGTGATGGATCTAATCCTTATAACTTCATTCTTAGCGGCTTCCTCCCTCTGGTCGTGCACCTCTTGCGGAGTGCTTGGAACTGCTTGGACTTCCAGCTCTGTTATCCTTGCTTGAAGTTGCTGGATGGTCTCAACGAGCTTCTCCACTTGAACCTTAACCAACTCATGTTCCTTCTGTGCCCAACCTGGCACAAAGTGACATGCTCTGTTCACTTCCTCTTTGACTGCAACCCGTTCTACGAGCAACTCCTCATTTTCTTTCTGCAACTTGACTTTGTCTTCCTGGACCATTGATTGAAATTCTTTCTTCTCATTTTCATAGGTGGTTATGCAGTACCGCACTACACCTAATTGCTCCAAGAATTCCTCTTTTTCTTTTTTCAAGGTTGTTGTAGTCTTCTCCTTCTCTTCTTGGACTCGCTGAAGTCGAGCCTCTGTTGCATTTGTAAGTCTTCGAAGTTGGGCTGGTTCATCCCCCAACTCTACAGTCTCTGATGAGGAAGGCACAGTAGGGACTGCGTGGACCAAGAAAATAGCTTCCTGTACTTCGGTCAATTCCTTTTCTATCCTGCCATACAGTTCGTCATGCTTTGCTCCATATCTCTGTAGGATGTCCTCAGAATCATCCTCCATTGCTCCATGGACCAAGCTAATGTCATCCTCTGTGAGCGTGGCCTCTAGTTGGGGCTTACTAGTGTGGGTCTTCTTTCTTGACAAAGGTTTCTGCAGAGAAACCTTCCTCTTCTATGGAGTTATTGTTTTGGCAGGGGGTTCTTTTTGTGGTGTAGCTTCACCTTCTCCTTGATTTTCTCCTTCATCCCCTCCTCCTTGTCCATTTACTTCATCTCATCCTCCTAGGGATCCAGATCCATTTTCCTCAGAGGCACTGTCCTCCTCATCAGTCTTTATATCCTGGACTTCCTCCTTTTTCTTCTTCTTCTTCATGCTGGTTTGATCGACATGCTCGACCCGGGTGACCAAGGGGCTTCCTATGATGTCATCGTCAGAGAGTTCTGCATCTGCAACATGTAGAAGGAACTCCTCCGGCCATTCCTTCGTGATCTGCTGCATGTCTTCATCGTTCAGCTTATAATAAGACTGCAACTCTTCCTTGCACTCATCTTTGCGCACAGTGATATATATGAAGTGCCGATCTACGCAGAACTTGGTTATCGGTCTGTAATGGTGCAAGGTGCGCGGTGTCATGCACGTAAAAGAATCTATGAAAACCTTCAGTTGATGATAATAGGCATGGAACACTATGTTCTATTGCCATTGCTTCGACATGTCATTGATGTACCATAAGGTAGAAAATCTAGTTGCCAATGGCTCCAATGGTTCAATCTCTGGGAAGGTGGATCCTTCTGCCATTTTCCAAGCGACAAATGCTATCAACATAAGAAACCAACTAAAATGGAACTCGTATCCCTGATCCCGAGCTTTGCGATAGTCTTTCTCAAGCTCGTTGACGAGGTAGCTCGCCCAATTCATCTGTATCCCCTCCACGCATTTCCCTGCGAGGTCCACCACGAACCCGATGACCTGTGTTGGGCGGTTCTTTCTGATGCGCTTGCCAACTATGAGTTGGAAAGTGAGGCGCACTACACCATCCTGAATAGAGGATACCTTGTAGCCTCGCTTTCCCTTTTCGACTTTGCCGTATGCTTCCTTGATGCGCTGTGCTAGGGAGAAATCCAAGGCCTTCCCTGGGTAAAAATGATGAGGGTCGGGTCCTTGCATGTTCAATCCTGTGATCAAGTGGATCAACGCTAGATCCACACTAATCCACCTGTCGAGCCACATGTATCCACCATGAAAACACAACAAGAGGAGTTTAACGCAAGCGTTAACCTCCTGATGTCGACCAAAATGAGGAATCTTCATTACATTGAGTATAGTGGACTGCACCAACTCCTTTATCCATGACTGTGCGACGATGCGAGGCTTCTTCCCAGTGGTCTTCGTCAAATATCGGTGACGTGCGAGCATGGAATAGTTATTTCTGTCTCCAAGGTTAAAGTCACTGTTCTTCAGGGATGGGATCTGTCCCAACTGGCTTCCAACTACACGTATCCCCTTTGGTATGTACGCGGTGATCAAAGCATATTCATAGTCGCATGGAATGCTGTCGCAGTTAACCGTGCTAGCCAACGATGGGATATAATCTAGTAAGCTTGACAGGATCTGCTTCGCATTATCCAGATCACCTTGATGCTTCCTTCACTGTTCGGTTGTGGGGTTAGTATGACTAGAGTGACGTTTAGTCAAAGGGGAATCCTGTATTCCCCTAGTCAATGATGTCTGCACTCCTTCAGACATAGCTTTATTAGTCATGAACTTCCTAAGAACCTCTTCGAAGGACTTTTCTAACTCAGTGGGTTTGCTTGACATTCGAATCTCTAACAGACACGTCGGGGTAAGTGGACAGATAAGCGGGGTAGTCAAACAAACAAAAAAATCTAGCTTCTGATAGCACTTCTTAACAGACTATTAAATATTTGTTAGCTCAGTTAATCACGGGTGGCGAAAAGTGGTCCCGGCGCAGCGTCCGACGAGTTAAATAAGCGGGCATCGTAAAATATTCTTCCAACAGGCAAGATTGCTTCCATCAATGTGAATATGTCCGTTATGGTGCGGTATCAACGTCAAACGACGGTCTATCCACCCATAAATGCGTTTTCTAGCCATTCCAGAGCGTAGGTCAACGGTCGGGGTGCCTCCAACGGTCATATAACTTGACCGAGGCGAAGTCCCATTCTGTGCGGTTTTGCTATTCCGACGAGGTTCAAATCCTACAAACCTGCTTCTTGCGAAGTATTCAATTTGTTCTCTATAGCCTCCTAAATCTTTTCTAACTTGGATTTCTTCTTATTGAGCTTTCTTGCCTTCTTTCCCATGATCTGAATATCTCAAGCTATTTCTGGGTTCCTCTTTCCATTCTTATTCTTATCTTCTTCGAGCGTAGTGACTTCGCGGTGCTGATGTAATCTCAAAGGGTTCGAAGTTAATATCCCTTCCCTTACTACTTCCTGGGTGGATATACTTTCTTCTTGTATGGATAGGTCCTTAAAACCTTCCTACATTCTCTCAACTTTGCTAGCTAATTCTCTTACCTTTTGTTGCTTCGACTTATCCTCTCGTTCTTCTATTAGTCGATCTACTTTTCTAGCTATGAAATCTCTTAGTTATTGATTTTTATTTTCTTTAGCTTCTTCCTTTGATTTCCTTCCTATATGATCTTTCTCAATCCAAGTCTTACCTAACAAAAGTGGGAAAGGGGCACTGTTCTCAATAAAATTAATGACTTCAAATTCTTCTTCATTCGATGTTCCATGAATAATAATAGGTACATTAATAATTCTTCCACATAAGGTTATCATCTTTCCTTTGAAAAAGACTATCCTTCCCAATGAAGGTACCATAGTAGGCTTTCCCAAAATTTCCCAAGTGCTTTCTTTCATAATATTCACTTGTGTTTCTTCATCCAAGACACAATTTATGTCAAAGTCTCCTATTCTTGTACTTATGTGCTATTTTACTTTTAGGATCTCTGGTAAAATGGCAGCTTTGTGATCACTCATCGTTTCTTTCAATTGTGATAACATAATCTGAGATTTCTCTGATTCTTTCTCTTTATGATTATCTAACATGCTCTTATTCTTTTGACTCCCTTCATAGTTTTCTTGTCTCATATTTATTTGTTCAACTTTAGCAATCATCCTTGGAAAATATTCAACTTCATGACCAATAATTTTACAACAAAGAAAAATAGGGCCTGTACCAGGGCATTCCTTAGCAAGATGTCCCAATCTTCTGTAGTTATAACATAGTGACAATCCTCTCTTTCTCTTGTAATTTCTGCAAATTCTCCTGTACCGCGCACTAGGATCACAGTGCCAGACCTGCAATCTGCAAAAATTCTTTCTAGGTTCTTGCATCCACTTATTAGTCCAAAAATTCTTTCTATGCATAGGAATAACATATCTTTCTTCATTTCTATTAGCTATACTTAGATCAAATCTTTCTTGTAACTGCGCCCTAACCTTCAGGCTAGGACATAATCTATCAAACATACCTAGATTCATGTTTTCGAAACAAAAATTTTCACTTATCTTACTCTTATCAAATCACAAAGCTTTAAGATCTTACATCTTTTCTTCAAATCAGATTTCTTTCTTAGCACAGAGCTTCACAAGTCAAGTAGAGTACTGAACACTACATCAACATATCTATGCACAAGGCTTCTCTTTTCTGTTACTTCAATTCCCAGCAATCACAGTTTCAGGTCCCGACACCAGAACCATTTGTTGGCACAGGGGCAGACCCAGGGTTCAACGCTTCAACATCGCACCAACAAAACCCTAACTACTGACCCTTTTTGCAACACCTGCGAAGCAGGCGAAGTATCCCCTGAGGTAGAAGCAAGGGGGTTACATGACTTAAGTGTTTGTAACCAAGCTGGGACACATATCTGTGATTATAACACTTCATAGAGTACTTAGGAGCAACATGCATTAACACATTAGCCTTATTCACATCGCAGATAAAATCCTAAGTACAGATCAATGCAGTAACAATAAATATCAAGCACTCTAACCATCTAGCACATAGCACTGAATCATATCTAGCATTCATTCAACATCAATAAAGTACTAAGAATCCATAGATCTATCTACCATACATAACAATCAATGCACTAAGAATATTCAAAGCATAAACAACACAACACAAAGCCAACCAAAAGACACAACTACTTCTTCTTCTTTATTAGTCTTTGATCTCTTACATTCATCTTCTCCTGTGCACTAAGCCACAGAGCCAAGCTTTGCACCATACAAGAGATCTGCGAGCACCATATCCTCCTTCCCAAAATCAGGTCAAGGCGCAGAGCCAACTCCTCTATCAAGCACAGAGCCTTGCATACACAGTCTGTTGCACAAAGCAACTCAAAACCACTTGCACTTAGCCCACTTAGACTTCACTCTCTAAGCCTCTTTTGCACTTATCCCATCACTACTTCTACATTGCATTCCTTCTTATTTATACTTTTACATTCCTTACAAAAATGCCTAATCATGGGTAAACCCATGGGCCGACATCCCATAAAACCTAATACAAAATCCCTAATTAACCCCTTGTTGGGTCCACAAAACAAGTGAGATCCCGCGATCTCAGCTCCACCTGGTCACTCCATCTTCGACCAGTCTGTCGAAGTCCAAAAAGTGGTCAAACCTGACCAATGTTTCCTCAAAACTTGGTCAAGGGCCAACATTCTTCAACCTCAGTTTCTTCACTTTCTGCCTCACTGACGTATCCATCGTCAGGTGCTCTCCTTTGCGTTGCTTCCATCGCTTCCAATCTGGCACAAAGTTCTCTCATTTCTCGTTCTACAACATGATTGGCTACAGGTGGCTCCACATGTCTCCTCAGTGGCATTGTTCTAAACGGTTCTCACCCATAGAGTACAACTTTGAGTTCCTTTTCTGCTACCTGAAAAAAAATCAGGCTCTGATACCATTTGACACAGACCCCCCCCTTACTCTCCTTCGTGGCTGCATGACCGCCCGGTCTAAGATCTTAATCTCCTTGAGCTGGATTAGCTCCTCGATACCTTACTGGTCTCAATACTGAATCAAACACATTCCTTGTTATCACCCACAAGCTTTCCACAATCATGATTTGGTCATACTGTTTGTTCATCGATCGAGGGTTCACAATGATTGCGGGGCACCAACATTCTCACTCTTTATTGGAGGGATCTATCTCCGCAGTCAGAGAGTTCTCACCCAATTCAATCTAATAGTGGTCGTTGATCCCCCTTCCTGATGAGATCAACGACGTTGGTGAATAGTGGGTCGTGAACTAACACGTTCACTAATTTCACCTCCACGCTCCACAATGATTCCCCATCGTTGCTCTCCATTCAAAGATCAACAGACATTGCAGTTCCTACTTTTTTAGCAAATTTTCCAAATCCCAACACCCACAGGCGCTAGCTCCTTTTGCCGTTCCTTCTCTGCATGTGACCTCAGGTTTTGACCCAAGGCTTAACCTCCTGGCGCTTCGTGACTTTGGCACTTTTAACTGGGACCAGATCAATGGTCCACCTCCTCCTTCACAACCAACAATCGATATATACTTCGGGACTCCCCGCTTTAGGAGTTTCAAACTCTCTGGCTTCGCCTTTTCCCGGAGTACTTCCACCTGAAATACAAAATCTGTCAATGCGTGTCCTTTTGGATCTAACGAACACCATCCACTTCACCCTTTGGGTTTTAGGAGTTTCAAGTCCTGCACACTTGTTTTCTCCTAGATTGGTTTCACGTGAAGACAATGGAATCCCTTCATGTGTCCTTTGCAGCGGAAGGTTGCGATCTAATTCAGCCTTCGAGACTTCAAGAGTTTGTCAGACTCTGCAATTGAAATCTTCCGTAGTGATGTTCCTCGAAGTCTGAGATCTGTTGACACGTACCTTCTGGTGACCAACGACCATGATCTATTTTGGTCTTCGGCTATTCGGTGATTTCAATCTCTCCTTGCCTACAAAAATTCTGAAGTGATCCCACTCCGGAGTTGTGTATCTTACACCACATGTCCCTCTGGATGATGGATGACCCCTAACCTCTTCGGAACTTTGTCGAATCCTCGCTCCTGTGCGCACATAGAGACTTAAATCTCGTTCGATTTTCCCAGATCCAATGATGTGGAATGATCTTGATCCCTCCTGGGTGGATCTTGACTGATAACTTGTGAAACATTCAGAGCTTCACTCCCTTTGAAGATTTCTCCCGCTATCTCTCTTGAGATTTCTCTCTCGAACCCTTCGACTCCTTAGAGGGTTACTTCGACCCTTAGTCAAACTTTGAATTTGTGCACTCTTTGCAGTAGATTCTTATGCAAGACTTAGCTTCTTGCGGGCGATTGTGCAAACCTTGCAGCAGTCGTTTTGCACTCCTTGCAAATGGATTTTTCACGCTATCTCTTCTGAGCTTCTGAGTCGAAACAAATTCCATCAATGCACTCCTCTTAGACTATATGCACACCTTGCATGAACTCAATGAAGATAAATGATTTGAAACTTACCCAAATACTTCACAGTATCATATGCTAAATGACATAACCCATTCATTCATGAAAACAAAAACTAACAGGGGAACTGTAAACAATAGCAACACCATACATTGGATCAATATCCCTCTGTTCTATTCATTCTGATATAAATGGCTACAGCTTGATAAAACATCTTACATTCAGTAACAACTATCTCCTACTACTCTACAACCAACCCTATTCAGGCAGACAATGCATCTACTTATCCAAGAGGTCCTCTAGGGTTCCCTCCAACTACCTATCTGATCGAAAATAAAAGCTTACAACTACTTAGTCCTATTACAATAAATGTTTGTAATAGACAATTTAAGGCAAATGTCTAGATCCACGCCAAAATCAAATATCTCAAGGATGATTTGATCTCTCTTGGTTTGATGCGATCAATCAACCTCCGACCATTTACTTCTCTGATTCATCATTTACTCAGAAGTTCTCCGAGATACGCCATCTTTCAAAATTTAAAATTTTACTCCAAAGGCACACTAGGCACTGTGCTATCATCCCATGTGGATTTGCTGACGATGCTCCTGCATCATTATATATATAAACATGAATTTGAGTTAGTATTTTGCGATAACATGTTATTCAAACATATATCATGAGATTTTAAATATTCACGAAAAGATCCATGAAACATTTATGAAAAATAAGTGAGGAACTACTATAATGTATGTACCTATGCATTGTAAAAAACTATGTCAAAATTGAATAGTTAACAATGAAAAAATTGGTCATCTGACAAAATTGCTTGGATTGTTTTATGAAAAAAATAGACAAAATACTAACCCAGATTCGTGTTATACACACACACACAAGTACCTCACTTTTTAGTTTTTTTTTTTTTACCTTTTTATGATTTTGTTCGCAATGGCACTAGATTTTTAGGCCATGGTTTCAAAAAAGTTACAATAATAAGCTCGAAAATGAAAATGGTGCTATTGGTAGCACCTATAATAACACCTTTTTAAAACCAGGGGGTGTAGATTTTATGATTTTGGTTGCAATGGTGCTGGTTATCAAGGCTATGGTTTCAAACATGTTACAATAATAAGCTCGAAAACGAAAAAATGGTGCTATTGGTAGCACTTATAATAACACCTTTTTCAAATCAGGGGGGTGCAAATTTTATAATTTTGGTTGCAATGGTGCCGGTTATTGAGGCTATGGTTTCAAACAAGTTGCAATTTCAACCCCCCCAAAAAGGGGGTGTTATCATAACTCCACTTTTCAATTTAGGGTTTAATTTTAAGGTTTTCATTCACAACATTAATGATTACCAAGGCCATGGTTACAAAATGTTGTAATTTTAACCCTACAAAAAAGAGGGTGATTCTAGGAGTGCCACTAAATTTCTATTTGGGGGTTGATTTTTTGACTTTTGTTTGAAAAGTTATGGGATTTAAGGCCATGGTTGCAAAAGTTGTCATTTTAACCCTCCCTCCGACGCCCTCCTCTTAAAAAAAAATGGGTGATTCTAGAAGCATCATTTTTCTATTTGGCGTAAAAACAACCACTAAATGAAACCTCTTAAAAAACGAGAACTCTAAAGGGTTCTCATCAAGTAGGTAACATTGTTCATTACCCAAAACAAATATATATTTCAAGAAAACATTCACCATGGTTTCCATAACGTGAGACACATTTGTGGGAAATGCATTTGTAGACTGCATACATGCCAAATAAATTATGTGAGATACCTCCTTCTGCAATGAATGCATAAAATATTTTGCTTAGAAATTGTTTGAAATGAGATGTTGTGTCATGGAATGGAATCCTTGTTGGTTATTCCTAGAAGGGCTACCACCACGAAGCATTGGCAATTTTAATGAAGTAGTTCAAAGAATTGGCATTTTTCATTTCCTTGGTTCCATTCATCTGCTATGGTATGATCTACTTAAATTGCATAAGTTTCAAAGGGACAAGATCATTTTGATGGTTAAGAGATTGTTGAAGAATAACTACCCCTTAAACCTAACACCTAGTCTATTTCTAGGGCATGTTTCTTGAAGTAGTTCAAAAATAAAATCAAATAAAATTAGAAGTAAACCCTAAAGGGCATAGGGGTAAAATACAATACTCATCTAATCATCAATGTGTTTCACACCAAGTGACTTCCCTATGAAATGAAATGAGATTTATAGGTGCATTGTTTTAGCTTTCATGTCTAAACTCATATGATGCCCTATGCATTATCTATAAACAGGTAAACAAATACATCATGCGACCAACTGACCCCAATCAATACTGATACAACATGGATAATTCTTATGAATATTGTAACTATGAATCATTGAAATGCTAACCTTACCATGAAACCATACAAGTATGTTACAAAACCCTCATTGGGAATGAAATGTAGCAAGTACTTAGTCCATGGTGACTTGGTGAGATTCCTCAACTTGTCAATTGTAGCAACCTCAACTACCCCATCGACATCTAAACAACCTTTGATATGCCCAATGAAATATGTGAAGAGGGTTTGATCTAACTAAACTTGAAATATTCATTCTCTTCCAAAACATGTAAAATTATCGATGTCAAATCCCACTATTACCAATCACTTTATCCAACTCAAAGCCCAAGCTATAACCTAATACATGTCTCAAAATTAGGACATGTTCATAAGCCAAAATATGAGCTTGTGAAATCAATTTGAAAGGATGAGTGCACATATTCACAATGTGACTTTATAAAAAGCTTAACAACAATGATACAAAGAGATTATTACCAAATTGACACAGTAATGCAAGGTTTGAATAGGGTTCCATAAGTTGAGGAAGAAATTCCATAGTCATCATATTAAAAGTTCCATCAATTGATTGAGGTCAATAGTTGTTATGAAATTTGTTAATATTGTCTAATCTACTTTCATAGAAATGAATTTTGAAGAGCCAACCTAATAAGAATTTTATAATTTGAAAAATTTCCATACTTCATTAGGTATAAGACCCCATACTTACGTCATTTGATCATAGAGTAAGCCTAGGAAAATGACCAATGTTTGTGGAGATGTGTGGATATGGAAGCATGTATAACTTATATATTACCACAATTTATCCCTAAAGTTTCCAGAATCTCTCTCTAGTACACTCATGAGGGGGCTATTTAAAAAATTGAGTGAGATTTGGCTCCATCAATTCTCTTGTTGACCCTTATAAATCTCATCACCCAAAGAACATGTAATTTTTGTAAAACAATTATCAAAGCATCAAATATAATTACTTGGGCATCATGATGCCACACAGTGTGTGACCTTATTCAAATGGTGCAAAATATAGACAACAACTGATGCATCCTCTCTTGTCTCTAAAAGGGAGTTTGTTGGGAAATGCTATGAATTGAGAAACAACATGCACAAATATGAAAATACCATGATCATACATAATATTGTTGCAAGTAGATGACCTATGAAGATAGAATGAAAGTTTGAGCTTTTAAACTTTTGGCTATAGGATGACCTACATAGTTTGTGCATTGATCAAATAATGATTTCCATATCAACATATCTTGTATCCAGCAATAATACACCTTACAATGTACACAAAAAGATAGAAGGATGTCTTACAACGTACAACCCAATTGCCAAAAATTGATGACAAGACTAGTAGACGACATGGTGCTATAGAAGAATACAAAAGCACAAGCTATGTCACAAGGGTTGGGGAAAGTAAGATTAGTGCGAATATTATGAAACAACCAATAAAAGTAGTCAAGAACTGGTGCGTATTTAAACATAAGTCAAAACGTATGTATATAGATGATCTAGCAGAAAAAATTATGATTTAACATTTTATACTATGGGAATTACTCACTGATACATGCAAACTAATAATATTTCAGCGTCTTTTTGTCTCTTTATAATCCTTCTACTAATAATGCATCAATAAACCATTTGAGAACAATTTTGAAACATCCCATATGCTATAATTATATGCTGTAAATTGAGAATAGAGTTGAAATATTACAAGAGAGAAGCAAAACCTTTGGGAATGCAATTATGAAACAAGGGATGTCTGCTCTGCAACTGCACTCTCCCATGGTCTGGCATTGATTAGGAAAACAAAAAAGTAACGATGTCTCCCAAAATTGAACTAGAGACCTTTAGTGTTGGACTAGCCTGATAACCATTGGATCCTATGCATAGACTGCATGCCAAAGTGATGTTCAGATCCATCCATGACTTGATTCAGAGCTAGAGAGAGTCAGCTGAGAGATAAAATTAAGGGGCATCAAAGGGAATTTGTCTAGACTTGAATGGTCATTTCAAGTCCCATGAATTCAGGCCCCTTGATTTTGTGTGTTCCATCTTATCTACATGGTTTGGGAGGGCATTATACATTCTAAATTCTAAGCATGAAAATCCCATACAAATTGAATCACCCATGCATATTTACGATTTCAAAATTAATTCCAAATTTGAGTATGGCTCGCTCTTATAAACAATTCACCCATGCTTATCTATACTTTAAAAACATTGGCAATTCCAAGCTTTTATTTTCCCAAATGATTTGATTTGCCGAAGCGTAGTTACAATGTAAGAATAATATCACTTGTGGGCATTTAGTAAATCTTGATGTCCATTGTTGGTTCCATGGGCACACCCACATCCATTTATACAACATGCAATTACAAGAAGATAAGCTACAAGTGTAAAATGAATATACAACTCATAGGTATTTCCCATTAGAACATCAATTAAACCAAACAAAGGCTTCATAAGAGGAAATGGATTTAGTAATGGATTTTACTAAGGAGAAATTACCAATTTTATGTTGAATGCCAAGCATATATAGCTAGATACCAAATGGATTTCCCATTGGGTGGAAGTAAATTCCTAAGCTTGGAATTCTTAGCATTATACATTATATTTTTTTAAGCACACTTTCAAGGCTGGTCTCATACTTGTTAGAAGCAATATAACATAAAATAAATGAATTCACATACCAACACCCGGTTAGTAACTCCGTAAATACAAATGTAACCAAATATGCACACAATAGAAATTAAGAAATAAATGATGAGGACAATATTTTGGAGAAAGTTGAGTGGCCCATGGAGGAGAAGATGCGAGGCAGAGCACTAAGGAAGTGGTAGAGAATTGAGTCCATGCGCTAAATTATGAGAGACATCGAAGAGTGATTTCCTTTGCAAAACTTTAATTGTGGAAGTTTGCATACATACTTTGTCAATTAAATTGTTTCTTGATGCATTTTTACATAACAACAACATCAATGCAATTTCAATCGCACTAGTGCGCTATAAATAATATAGCACACATGTATATTATGCTTTTTGAAATCATGTTTATGTTGTTTTTGTTTGATTTATAAAATGTATTATAAGCATGTTGATTGATTTTTCTGTTTTTAAATTAAATTTAAGATGTATCACTCACAATTTAGAGTTGCCATATAATGTTTAACTTTTGTTTTATGAAATAGTTTACTTTGGATTGTAATTGCTAAATGAAATCACTTTATGATTTTTTGCTCCACCACCCACTTAATTATGAATCTCCTCATAAGAAAATGTAAGTATTTGATTTCTTTAGTGAAGAAATTAATAAATTTGTTAAGATTAAAAAATACTAAATTAAATCAATTTTATATTAATATTTAAAAATATAAAAAATATTAAGAAAAATCAATAAACAAAATAAACGAAAGTCCATATGTAGAAGTTATAGGGAGCTAATTAGTCCCCATCTTTGATGTAATGATTGTAACATGCAACCAACTACTATGGATTATCGATTTTTACATATATTTTTTGATTTATGAGTAGTGATGATACACATATTTTCCATATTGGGACGTTCTTTTCTTTTTCAAATATTATAATGGGATGACTTATGCCAAGTGTCATATTTGACTATAAAATGCACCTCACTTTGTATTCATAATAATAAAAATTAATAAAGGTCTTAATATAATCAAGATAACATGTTTTTTTAGTTTGTAGTTAAAAAATGGCTGTGTTAAAATTTTATTGCTAAAACATAGACATGTATTTTTAAATTATGATACATGTTACATTGAAAATATTAAAATAATAGGAAACAATAACACACACATATATATTAATTAATAAAAATATATCTATAAATGCATGGAATTCATCAAATAATAACATTTATATAAAATATATACTTTGAATCCATAGAAATAAATCTATAAATGCATGCAATTTGATCAAAGATGAGTTTGTGTAAACTATTTAAAAATATTGTCAAAATGAAACGCAATGACAAATGATGTGGAAATGATGAATTTAATTTGGTTTATGTAGTGCCAACCACCACCACGTTTTTTTAGGACAACAAAAAATTTGTCATAAACGCATTAGATAACATGGACATATGCTACTTTCCCTAAAATTTTAATTTTACATAATGTGCGTGCATCCTATGAAATTAGTGTTGTATGTGAATTCTACAATTACTAATATTCATTCTCATATTGTTTTTAATCATGTAATGAAAATCATATTATTATTATAACTTATCAAATAACTAATATACAACTATCATCTATCCTCCATAATTAATCCTAAGAGATCCTTAACTAAGTGATGCTTTCCATATTCCCTTTGTGAGCCTATTTGATATTATAGGGCTCTTTTCATAATGAATAATCCATAAAGCATCATTTAAGGTAAAATGCATTATTTTTCACATGTGGGCCATATTAGGCCCTAATATAATCCCTAACGTGCAAGAATTATAATGGCCAAGGTTCATTATACATGTTCATTGTGATGGTTTCAAACCCGATGCATGATGCCCCATGAATTCTAAAATCCTACTTCATGCCTGTTGGCGGGCGAAATTGACCGTCCGTCAACTGGAAGAGCGAGTCCGGTCCGGGGTTGTCTAAATAACCCAAGCCGTTTGGTGTAACTCGTTCTGACGGGTTTAATAGCTCCGTTAGCCAATCTAAGAATCCTAAAAGAAACGAATAAAAGAGAGAAATAACTAACTAATTACTAAACACACTATATATATGTACATATGTTCAAATGTAACTATAGTAGTTGTATTTAAACAGAAGATATACAAGTCTCGTTTATTTACATGATTTACAAGATGCAAGTTTTAATCGAAAGTTATGAAAATTGATGTGAAAAATGATTGCTGAACTAGGAAACAGATAAAGAAAGCACATAAAAATATTTATTGTTTTTCTTTTATAAATTTAAAGAATCTTGCAAAAAAGGTTAATGAAACATGAACATGTGGATAGTCAAAGCTGAACCATACATTCTAGTTTCAATGATATGTAAATGACAGAAAAATACAAAGAAATTATCATGTCAATGAATTAGTGAGGTGTATCCAAGCATCTACATGAGTGGTGAACATTCAACTGCCATGTCCAAGAGAGAAATCTGCAATGAACCTTATGACTGTTCTAAATAAATTCAGAACATGTATTGGCAGCTTAGATTTTAATGATAGAAAAGGAAACACAAAGATAAACCTGTGATCTCATAATTATACATGATTACAACAAGATAAATCTGGAAGCAATCTATGCATTTTATCATTCAATTTAAAACTCAAAGATAAATCCCATTATTTAAATCGAAGATATAATCACAACATTTGTATTTTGATGAAGCAAATGATAGATGGTATTTATAATATAAACCTCCTACACATCACAGATCATTTAATCTAAAGATATCAGACCTGCACATGTAACATGATTAAAAAAAACATAAATAACAACATTATAAACAAAAGGCTAAAGCCAAAATGCATATATGCCGTTCTATTAAGTTTTTGGAATCACTTGTCCATTCTGTAGTCCTGGAAGAAATTGTTTGGATAATAGACTTTAAAGATTGAAAAAATTAATACATAAATGATAATAATTTACCATGTATTGATAAAAAAGACTAAAGCTATTTAAATCAATGCATAATCAATTATTCAAAGAATATGAATATATTATAATGAAAATAAAACTATTTTACTTACAGGACAAAAGCCATTAATCAACCTGAAATTCCATATTCTTCTTTGAAAATATTCGTCCATTCTCCCAAAGATTCTAGCCATCCATTACTCCATTTGAAAAGAAATAAAAAGTTTACAAAAACAATAATATACAAAAGAGAAAGGATTAAAATCCTCCTCTCCAATTCTTGGGTGTCTTTGGCTATGATCTTTCTCATATATTTATAAAATGAATGAACAGTCTGGGCGTCACTATTAATTTCCGCCACCTGAAATTTGCCTCTAAAAGAGACCCAAATATATCTCAAATCGTGCATTTTTTTGGGAAAATCTCTACAAGGAAGGTAAATGGGTCCATTTTGGTTCTGAGGTTTCAACCGTTTCTTCAAATACCTCACGGTTTGTTTGCAATCAGTTCTGCAAAATCACCTGTCTGATCTTGACGCCTTTCCAAATTTTATTTGTTGTTGCTCATAAAATTATTTGTAGCAATCCAAAATTATTTTTGGATCAATCATCTTAAACGTATTTGGATAATAAAATCAAGCCATGATCAGATCCGTATAAAATATTTGATAATAGAAACCTGTGAAACAAAAAGAAACCTAAATTAATAATCTAAAAATCGTGAATAAAACAAAATCTAGAAAAATAAAAAATGAATTTGAACTAACTATAACTTATAAACAAACATTGTTTATAATTTGTTTTCAAATATGATCTAGAAGCTTCAAGTTAATGGAGAAAAAATATTAATTTTAGCTTTTTACAAAATCAAACAAATGATAGATAATTCTTTTATTATTTTGAAATGAGATGCAAAATAAAAAAAAGAATTTAATTAATTAATATCACCAAATGATTTCATGAAAATGAGAAACCAACCAAGATATTATTTGATGAAGTATTGAACTCATTATTCAAAATAGTCAAACTTGCTAATGAGCAAAAGAAAGAACACATAATCATAATTTAAACGAAAGTAAACATTTGATAAAAATTAACGTTTTTATTTAAATTGAGAATTTTATGTTCATTTTTAAATTTTGACATATACTCTTGTAATGAATGTCTCATACTATAGTGAATGTCTTAAGTTTGTCTCAAAGCAAGCCAATGTATGAAACTATTTGAAAAGGTTGATTATGTAGCTCATTATAATTATCAAGATTCTAGCAGGGACCCTTTAAATTTTGTAAAAATTAGGGGGAGTTGTTGGGGCCCAACAATGCCCTAAGACATTTGTTTTCATCCTCCAACCATGACTAGGGCCTTCAAACTCATCATTGGTGTGGAAAACTCATAATGATGCACATATCATATCCACGAGACACATGTTCCCTTTATAGGGCCTATGTGGGTTTGGGACCATATCTAGGGTCCATGAGACATTAAATCATATTTTAGGCCCTATATTGGTGTTCCTCCTCATTCCATGTCTAGGGTCCCTAATACCCTTTTATGGAGCAAAAAACATTATAACATCATTTTTTTTTTTGTAGTTGGTGGAATTGACAATTGGGATGGTCTTGTACTTGCGTGACACTGGGTCGATTCCGACCGCTACCACTGTAACCTCCAGGTTCCATACATATGCCCCTTCCGCATGCATGGGTGAATTAGGGGGATTTGAACTCGAAACCTCATCAAACATAACACTTCATATCATGACACTTGCCAATTGAGCTGCTCCCCGAGGGATAACATTATAAAATCATTAATATTATATTCATTCACCAAATATTCCCTTTAGAGGGAATGTAGGGTTGTTTGGGATCCTATGCATGGCTCATGAGCCCTAAAAACATCTTCCAGGCTATATGATGTCGGTTTTCCTTCTCAAACAATCATGTTGACACCTTTGTTTTGTTATCTTGTAATATTCAATTTTAACTTATGAAAACATCATGAAGTGGTTTATGGAACAAACAAAAGGGATCCTACATGAAGTTGATAGTTAAAAAAATGGCAATTGGGAATTTGGGAACATCCTCTCGCATGAAAATGTACATGTTATTCAAAATGTGCACACATTCCTTTTAAAATAGCCTTAATTCCTTTTGAACTACCATGCAGACTACTATGAAGTTTTCCAAATAAAAATTAAAAATAAACATACATGCACTTTAGAAATGTGCATGCATTAATAATGGGAACACATTATTTTTAACAATATATATATATATATATCCACTCCTAAAATGTATCAAGAGTAATTTAGTAATTTGTCTATAATATTTTATCCCAACATCCATTTTTGGCATTATTTGCATACTTGGAAAGATCTTGAAGAGATATACAACTTTTATGTTATTAAGTTTCTATGTTTCTTGATATGTTTTTCTTGTTTTCAAAATAATATAAAAATAATTCTTTTGACAAAAAAATTAATATTTGCAATTTTCTCACAACATTTTTTCCGAACATCCATTTTTGTTTCTCTTTAGATAATTGCAAAGATCTTGAAGTGATCTACAACTTTGTTGTTGTACACTTTTGTTGTTTCTATATAGATTTTTTTTTTTTTTTTTTTTTGTTTTTT
>SNQJ01S0001159.1:65137-75340 GCA_010110895.2 Picea sitchensis | reverse complement strand
TCAACATTCTTTAATCCACATAACTTCTCTGTCAGTATATCTTAATATCTGAATCTAACTGAATATAGAGTACATGAATGTCAATGAATGGATATCTGCATATTGGTGATATAAGGTTGATAAAGTTAAAAAGGATTAATTGAGTATGCTACTGATTCACCCCCCCCTCTCAGTAGCACGGTGTGTTCAACATGACCTCCGAGGAAGAAAAACACCTTTTTAACCATTAGGCCCATTCAGGTTTGTTATTCATTTAACCTACGAAAAATTAGTTAATCTATGAAAATTAAAAATGAAATGAAATTAAAAAAATAAAATTATTTAATTAAATAAATAAAAAGTATTAAATAAAACAAATAAATGAATAAGACATAAAATAAAATTAAAATAAAAATGAAATACCTAAAAAAGAAAAAAAGAATATATATATATATATATATATATATAACAGATTAGCCCCAACCACCACATTCAACATAGTCCATATAATATTTCCCAAGTCCTCCAGGCTTTGTCGTCAACAATCCATGCTTGCCAATTCCAATTCTCACCTCATTCAAAAATCCTGATGACGATGAGGTGGGGCTCACTCCCCTGGGATATTATTCAATATTTAAACATAACACTTCACATTTTTTCAAGGTCAATGTGTGCACGTACTTCAAGGAAATATCAAAAAAATATTTTAAATATAAAATTACCCAGGTGTGGTCCTCGGGGTATGTGTATCGTCGTTGACGAATGAATGTTAGTGAGTGTGGTAACTTATGTGAATTCGCCGATGACGATATCGACGATTCACTCCCAAAGATCAACATTGGACTACTCATATGACTAGCACAACCACGAGTTCAGTTGGTGAACGCCGAAAGACTTATGGCGAATAAAAAAATTTCTCGTGTTAAAAAAAAACTCAGCCAGATAATGAAACTCTAACTGAGCCAGATAATGAAACTTGGGGATAGTTGAAGAATTTCAAAAGTTAATCATTTAAAAACGTGGCAATCATATGATGTTACAGTAATTTCTTAATATGATTAGGTAAATGTTAAAAAGTAAACAGGTTAACGGATGCATTTATAAATGCAAAGAAGTTATCAACAATAAATCTGACCCATTGATTTTGGAGGACGACTAAGAATATGCCAGCATCTTCAATGCATAACCATCAGATTAGAATTTAAGATTAAAAGATCATTAATTGTGCCCATCTCCAATAGGTATWCGCCTTTCGGCGTAATAATGCATGACCCTTTTTAAAAATAAAAATATTAAATAATTAACCTCAAAAGGTATGCACGTATTTCAAGGAAATATTTAAAATAATAAAAAATATTCAATGTGAGTCAGGGTAGGTGATATAAGAGTGTGGTAATCTTGGGTAAAATTGCCGACGATGATATCGAGGATCCACTCTCGACAATGTCTTGTGGGAATAATGTATAATAAAAAACATTTAACATATTCCCCCCTTCATGCACGTTTTCAATTATTGTTTAATTAAATTAATATCCCGATGAAACATTAAAACTATATTATAATATAATACAATTTTATTATACATTCCTATTCATTTTGGGAATAAGGTTTGAAATACAAGTTAAATAATTTCCAGAAATCCCTAGAAAATAGGAAATCCCTATAATATATGAAATCCCTAGAAAATAGGAAATCCCTATAATATATGAAATCCCTAGAAAATATGACCTGGGGTAATGCCTTTATGTTTAGGTGGGAAAGAGGTAGAATAAAGAAGGTAAAAATATGTACAAGTTAGGTTTATTAAAAATGAAAAAAAAAATTGAAAATTGAAAAATGAAAATCATGAAAATTTAAATTAAAATTGAAAATTTGATTTGTTTTATTATTTTATTATTTATTTGAGGTTAATTTACGAGAAAATATGTACATGTTAAATGGTAAAAATGATTAGTTTATTAAACATATTTGATTATAAAAATAATTAAAAATAAAAATACATAAAATAAGATATATACATGAATATTTAACAAAAAAAAATAAAAAATAAAAAAAATATGTACAAAAATAAAATAAAATACATACAAAAATATTTACATAATAATAATAAAATAAAACAAAACAAAACAAAATAAATACAAATTAGGAAAATTAGGACCAAAATTATGCAAGTTGAGGTTCCATGCTCCTATGTTCCACTAGTCAGGGTTTCGCACGTAGGGGCCAAAATTTAGAAAAAGGTGTAGAGGGTAGTGTTTGAAAAACCGAGCATTGTGGAGAGGAGTGTGGTTAGATGGTGATCGAGGATGTGGAGATTCATCTGCGATGAAGGGAAAGCGACGAAGGATAAATGACAATGCTTCATGTGATGATTTAACGTTGCAAGTAATGACATCTGGAAATAGGAAATTGACTCCAACCAAGTGCGCACTACAAGTTTGTCTACTCAATATGAACATATCAAGGGGTGTACATGCTTAGAGCGCAAGGAGCGAGAGCACAACCAAGCCCATGAAAAGGTTCTTACGTCGGACACTATGGGTGAATGCGACAGATAACGAACAAGCATCAAGGGAAAACTTGACAAGGAACCAAAATTAAGAGTAGGAAAGGTATTTTGGTGTGAGTTTTGGAGAGAGGTAAGACCAAGAGAGGACCCAACATAAACCAATCTTAAGAGGTTCAAGAACATTCTTGCGGGGAAGGTAGGTTCGACAACCTTGGGGCTTCGAACCTCAAGGAAACTACAAGCGAAGGTAATTTGCTCCCCAATAAGGAGAAGTTAAGCAATAATCAAGGTCAAGGTTGTGGACAATAATCATGAGATTCCCCCACAATCCTCTCAAGGCTAGAGCAATCATGCGAATGAAGTGCCCCTCCACAACTGCTCCTGTAAAATAACAAGAATGATATGAACCGTGCGATCAAAAGAAGACTTGCCAGTACAATAAACAATATATTCTCCACCTTTAAGCCAATTTATAAGAGAGTGCTAGGTTTATTCAATGATAAAATGGTGGTTGTAAATGAGTGTCCCGAAACTACAGGTGCCAAGTCTCAACTCAAAAGAAGGATCAATAATAGGTGATTTAGACTTAGAGTTCAAAATAGAAGATTAATATCTACATGCAACAATATAAAAGTTGAAAAAATGAATCACAAACAAGCCAATAGTAAGATTCATAGTTTGAGTTTGTCAACCAAGGAATTTAATAGAACAAGCCATGTAGCCACATCAGATCACCAGACACTTAGGAATCAACAAAAGGTTAGAAGACGACATGTTAATTCTATCACACAAATGTCAACAAAAACATCTCTTTCAAGAAGCGACATGACAACATTTGATATCATTAGATCAAAATAAATAACCAACACCAATCAAAGACAATCATCAATCAAGATAAAACCCCCAACTCCATCAATGGAAGCAATAGGTTTGAAATTTTAGTAGGGGGGCCCCTTTCCCTTTTCTTGTAAAATCAAAAGTAAAAGGGGTTTTTTACGGCCACAACAAATGGCAACACACTGGAAGGACCATTTATCTCTGTTAAGCTAATCAATTGGAAAAGTAAGGATGGGATAATTGTTGAAGTAATACAAGCTTTCAAAAAAGTCTGCAATAAAGGAATTATTTAAAAAACAAGGGAGGCAATGCAAAAGCATTTTAAAAACAAGTGTTGCATGAAAACGTAGTCCCTACTGGGTTGGAATGGGAATAAATTCACTGCTATGGCAGTACCGAGGGAGAATTAGAAGCCTGGAACAATGGACGAAAATAAAAACTGCAGCAGAAACGTGGAAAACAACATGAAGTACATGTGGTATCGATGTAGAAAATGACTAGTTCCACTATGTGACAGGCCAACCACAAGACGTCAGGTTGCTATATGACCCGGGGAGAATGTCACTGTGGGAGTAAGGCTAGATCCCCGAAGAGCCAGAGTCCTGAATTCCTGAATTAGTTAATCATAATATTATATTAATATGGGGTTAACAAGTAATTAGTGATAAAGTGACTTTGTGAGAGCATTTAATTTTATCAAACAGATCATTTATCTTGTATGTCTCCATATGTGTTAGGATAAATTGTAGAGGTTGATCTGCAATTTCTCTCGAGGAAGAGGGCATCTTTGTATAGCACCAATTGGTCATTTCAGTATAGTACCAACTGGTATATTTGCAACATGCCTGTCCAGTTGATTGTTTTTACTTGGAAAAGATAAAAAAATTCGAAGGTTTCTATTTATGCGGATATTCTTCCAGATTAATTTGTTAGCACCGAAACGACAACCTAACAAGGATGTCAATCCTACTGTGTTCTTTATAGATGTGATACTCCTCTTTAAGTTTTTTCCTGGGACGTGTATAGTTTAAATGTGGGACTTAGAAAATTTCTGTTGCAATGACTTGAAGCAATACAAAAGGATAGAAAATGTTTTTATTTTTATTTTATTTTATTTTTTGAAATAAAGGTTCCTAGAAAATAGGACCAGGAATCATAGACATTAAATATTCAAATTAAATAAACACAATTTCTTGACATCCAGCATAGTTGAAGATAAGAATTTCTCAGCACCTAAAAATAAAAGAAGATGACCGATATGCATAAAGAGAACTAATTCAACATTCCGAAAACAAGGTTACAAGGCACCGTCGAGATTGTTTCCGAAGTAGTTTTCTTTGAAATTTATCAAAAAATAATAATGTTTGTTACATACTTTTAGAAATTTAAATGCATTTGTCATATAGACTGGGATTGGGGCTCTCGCAAACCATAAAATAAATAAGTACAAGAAATAGGACTGTAGAAAGAAGAAGTGGGCGACGGTAGAGAGAAAGACCTGAAAATAAGGAATTGGAAGTTATCAGTCTTTGGTTAGAGATTTCTATTTAAAGCAGTAGAATAATTTGATTGATAAAGAAAGCAAGATGTGATCAGTATAGACTTACTATGATTGTATCTATTTCTCCCTTTTCTATTTTCTTGTTGATGCCTTTTTATTTCTCTTGTCGACGACCACTAGAATCATGCCAACTGCTTGTTGCCCTTCGTCGGTGAGCTTGTTGATTGCCCTTTGGAGCCATTCTTCAATGTAGATTCTAATGGGGGCCACGTTGATCTCATCTCAGATTTTTATGTTGAAAAGGTCATTTTCTAATTCCCTTAGATCGATAGAAATATTATGCAAAGCCTGTTCAATTTCTCCATTGTGTGCCGAATAGTCCACTGGCCAGTTGTCCACGCCATCTTGACCATATTAAACAACACCGTAAAACTTTTCTAAAGACAACCCCTTTAAAATATCAACTTGTTCATCGAAGACTTGCTTGGTTAAGGACAAGGACTTGAGGATTAAGTTGGGGTCTTAGACCTCGTTGGTACTTCTAGCTAAGTTTATTTCGGTCAGCTTTCTGAATAATTCTTCTTTCTCTGATATGGCTTGTTCACATGATTCAAAAATGAGATGTAGGTTCTTAACTTTCTCTTTCCATCATGCTTTTAATTGTTGATCCGGTTTGGGGAGGGGAGATATTCTTGTATTCTTCTCAGATCTGACATGTTGGTGACATGGTTTCCAAAAGGGATGACCGTCTCTAGATAGAAACATTCTTCATTTTTAAAATCCGCCTGCAAATGTTCGTGCAAAGCATGTGCCCTTGTTCCAAGGGAAGTTATATTTTGTGATGTTTTCCAGGCTTGAGTAATTAGCTCCATTATTTTCTTGATATTATTCTCCACATAGCCTCTACACGATGTGGGGAGGTTGTAGGATCCTTTTAACTTGGTTGTAAGGGTGGCATGCATGGTTTTTGCTAAAGGAGTGGCAAGCAATGGGATATGAATCAAAGCTTCCTCCAATTTCTTGATTCAGTCGTTCAGTCTGGCATTCTCCACTTCGATGCCTCCAATGGAATCATCAAGAGCATCTTCAGTTTCTCAATGAAGTTGGTAGATTTGGGACAACTACATGTTCCTAAGGTTAATCTATGAATGAGATTTCCCTTTCTTATTTATTACATCTCTCTTTTCAATAATTAAATTTTTAGATTGGATGTCAAAAACAACACTCTGGAATACAAAGGATTCATCTTCGTAAAAAATTTCGGTCTCAGCTATTTCCATTATAGAACTATGGTGGATCGCATGCGTGGGCTAATCAACATTGCAGAACATGTTATCCAGATCAGTCTCAAGTTCCATGTCCTCACTTTCAGTTTTGGGCTCTCCGGCTTGCCCTACAACATTTTTTCTCTTCTTCCTCACGAGAAGCTTGTGAGAACTATCAATTCTATTGCGAGGAGGGTTCTTATATCCTCCTCTGTTTGAATAATTTTGGGTTGCTTTCTTACTGGGGTGGGCCATTGGAGCGATGCTTCGTGATGTCGTGCTCTTGGGAGTGCTAGCCAGGGATTGGACACTCTTCTCACTGGGGCCTTTACCTGTTGTTTGTACAATTCAATTGTTCTTTGAAATGTCTCTATGTCTCCATCGTGAGGAGAAGGAGTGTTGTTGTCATTGTCTTTGTCTTTGTTTAGGCGTGTATGGATCAAAGATCTGCTAGTAAATTTTCTAGAAAAATCCCATTAGGGTCGAACCTTCTTATTCTTTCAACATATATTAGGTTCAAGTTGTTGAAATGGACTGCGAATTCACCAATATTGTTGAAGTTCATGAACACAAAGTCTTCACCTTTCCAAGGCATATGAATGAACTGATTTTTTCTCCTCTCATGGAAAAAATGCAACCAATAGTTGTATTGCCTTGCTATTTCTGTAACAAACATCTTGTCCGTGATGTGACATGGAAGGAAAGCAGGATTTTCCTTGGAGCCAAAAATCATTATTACACTGCAATTTTCCATTTGTTCAAGTGTCCCCTTCCTGTCCAAAAACTTGGTTTCCTGGCCAGACATCCAGGGAGCATCCTTTCCTAATAATAAATCTTTGAAAACCAAGACAAAATCATTAAAAAACTGATAAAAACAATGGGAGGCCTTGTGCCTCCACAAGGCCTGGTACCAAAAAATTACTGGGTTGAATTCATAGTTAACCTTCTTGGACAGAGACAGTTTTGGAAATGGACAACAATGCACTATCGTGAAAACCAAGTAGGATGACATACGATTTCTTCTCTTCTTTGAATCGTGACAACTGGGAACAAATTTCAATGGAAATTAACTTCCCCCTATCAAAAATGGATTGTTCATTGACTGTGAAATAAAAAATATAAAGAACCATGCGGGAAATGCTTGCTGTGGATTCTTGTCCCGTTATTCTTGTAAACATCCAGACAATTGCTTGGAATGGATTTCCAAAAGAACTAACTTGCAACTTTTTGATATCTTCAGGAATTGTTGTTAGGTATTCCAGGAAATCGGGTAAGAGGTCCAACCCGTTATCATGCTTTTTTAGGAACTGCTTGCAGTCTTGTCCTCTGAAGGTCAATGTTGGCTCCGACAGTATTAACACCTTGTGGAAGACCTGAGGTGACAAAGAAACACGAGAGTGGTCCCGCAGTGGAATAATTAATTGGCTTGAAATATATTTTTCAGCACACCAAGAGACCACCTCCTTACATTCAAAAAATTCAGGGACGCAACCTGCACAAGCAATTCCAGAGGTCCAAATTACTTCATTCTGGGCGGAACAGGATGAATAGTAAGAGTATGCCTTGGACCACTGGAATTTCTGGTCCTCATGCCCGAAGATGTATCTCCACAAAACTGCTTTCGAGCTGTTGCCATAAGTTTACGAGAATGTCCGTTTGCTCCAGACGAGGTTTGAAATGAACAGTTGGAAGGGATAATATAACCCTCCGCAAATCTTGGTCTAATGCGTGTGAATGGGAGATCTCCTCGAGCCTTTTGCTCATTAATGACAATCTTGACGGCTATTGCATGATGAGCTGTTAGCATTAAAGACCAGTAATTGCATACTTAGAAGTGCGAAGGTGGCGGGTATGGCGAAGAGAAATTAAGGATTGGAGATTTCATGAACGTGCCAACCCACCGACTCGTGAAAGACATTCCATGTTATTTGAGATGAGCAATTAGAAGGGATAATATAACCCTCCACAAATATTGGTTTAATGTGTATAATGGGAGATCTCCTCGAGTGTTTCACTCATTAATGACAATCTTTACCATTCCTGCATGACGAGTTGTTAGCATTAAAGCTTACTAATTGCATATTTAGAAAGAAGTATGAAGGTGGTGAGGATGAGGAAGGGAAATTAAGGAATGGATAATTATTGAAAGTGGTCAGTCGGGATTCAAAATAGGGTTACAGGGCATAACCAGGAGAAGTGAGGGCCCAACGATCAAATTGTATGTCTCAGAAGTTTTGAGTGAAAAATACGTAACATAGAAGAGGGCATGTTGGGGCAGTCCAGTGGTCAATTTGTATATCAAAGAACTCCTGGCACTGTTTGCAGGTCACAAAACATTGGAAGTGGAATTGTGAGCCCGCCTGTTCGGGAACCCGCAATCGAAAAATTGGCTAAGTATGGAATAGGGAAACAGTAGGTCGGACTCGTTTTCTCTAATATATTGAAATTTGTAATAGATATCCCATTACATGGCAAGATCTTTTCTGCATGTATGTCTCAGAAGTTTTGAGTGAAAAATGCGTAACACAGAAGAGGGCATGATGGGACAGTCCAATGACCAATTTGTATATCGCGGAACTCCGAGTAGTGTTTGAAAATCACAGAACATTAGAAACACAATCTTGAGCCCGCCTGTCCGGGAACCCGCAATCGAAAAAGTGGCCAAGTATGGAATAGGGAAACGGTATGTCAGGATCATTTTCACTAATATATTGAAATTTGTAATAGATATCCCATTACTTAGCAAGATCTTTTCTGCATGTTTCTGAACAAGTTGTGTAGGGATAGTCAGTGTGACTATCTCCTCGAGCCTTTTGCTTATTAATGACAATATTTACGGTTGTTGCATGATGAACTGTTAGAATTAAACCTTAGTTGTTGCATATTTTGAAAGAAGTGCGAAGGTGGCGTGCATAGGAAACAATGACTAGGAATTGGACATTTTGTGAACCCACCATCCCGAGGATCCAAAATAGGGTGACAAGGGTGACAAGGGTTCTCCAGGAGACATGAGGCCCCGACGGTCAAATTGTATGGCTCAAAAATTTTGAGTGAAAAATGTGTAACAGAGAAGAGGGGATGATGTGGGAGTCCGACAATCTATTTGTATATCGTGGAGGTCCGGGTGCTGTTTACAGGTCACAGAACAATGGAAGTGCAATCTAGAGCCCACTTGCCTGGGAATCCGTGATCGAAAAATTGGCTATGTAATATTAAATGGAATATTCCGATAAAGTAGTATGAAACATAACATGTGAAGAAGATATCTGATAATATAATCTCACGTAAATCGTGGATTAATACGTTTTAATGGGAGATTTCCTCGAGGTGTTCGCTTATTCATGCCAATATTTTCTAACCTGTGTGGTGATTTGTCACTAATCAAAGCATAATTAATGTGCATTGGGAAGGGCATCAAGGTGGCGGGGATGGAAGTGAGCGATAAATGATTTGAAACTTTTTGTGAACCCGGGTAGAGTGAATCTTGCAATTTGGAGGAGCCCGGGGTGGAATTGTAGATCATGAAATTTTTGGGTGCAATATGTATATCACAAAACATGGGGAATGACAGTTTGATAGCGCCAACCCGGGAACCGACGACCATAAAATTGGCTAAGTATGGAAAGTAACGACGGTCATTCGAACACCTGTAAATGGTGGTTTAATGCGTGTTAATGGGAGATGTCCTCGAGGTTTTTGCTTATTAATGCCAATTTTTTCGTACCAGTGTGTTGAGTTGTCACCAGTTGTAATATTCTAGATATAAAAAGTATGTAGAACATAAATAAAATGCTAGAAATGGCAGATAAACACCAATATAACCAGAACAACACCACTATAACACCAAAATGATATCAGAATAACACCAGAAAGAGCACTTTGATTACTGAGAGCAATGTTCACTTGCCTCTTTGAGGGGCCAACCTCCAGCAGAGCAGAGCTCTATTACAATAATATCCAGGAAAAAAGTTCTCATACCCTTGACTCCTATTTATACTAAATATGTCTATCAAAAGAACCATCTAGAGGAAGATCCTTCTAGAAGCAGAAGCTTCTATTAGGTCTTCTTACATTCGACTTATTCTTCCTTATTGCTAGGCCTTATTAATATT
>SNQJ01S0001159.1:42520-65087 GCA_010110895.2 Picea sitchensis | reverse complement strand
CTCCTATTTATACTAAATATGTCTATCAAAAGAACCATCTAGAGGAAGATCCTTCTAGAAGCAGAAGCTTCTATTAGGTCTTCTTACATTCGACTTATTCTTCCTTATTGCTAGGCCTTATTAATATTGACCTTTATTACATTGAAATATATTATTCTACCTACGTGAGGGGTTAGTTCCCTAAAATGTCCCCCCCCTTAAAGACAACCTTGTCCTCAAGGCTTGAGATGTTGAAATTGTTGCATAATGGTAGCTGGTTCCCAAGTGGCATATGTTGGGGTTGTATCTTTCCACTAGAATAACACTTCCTTGATGGTTTGATGACGCAAACGACACTCATGCTGGTCCAAAACTACTTCTAGCTATAGCCAAATGGAGCCTTCTTCGTCCAACTCAGGAAGGTTGGTTTGAGTTTGGCACTTAGTTCCAATCACCTTCTTTAAGCATGAAACATGAAAAATAAGATGTAGCTTAGAATGACCAGGAAAAGCTAACTGATAGGCCACCTGTTCCACACGCTTGAGAATGGTATAAGGACCATAAAATTTGGGTGCTAGTTTCTGACAATGGTCAACCTTGAGGGAATTTTTCTTGTAAGGTTGTAGTCGAAGAAACACCTGATCCCTTTCTAGAAATTGACGTTCAGAGCGACCTTGATCTGCTTGTTGCTTCATGTGATTCTAGGCCATGACCAAATTTTATTTGAGGGTACGGAGAATAGCCTCTTGAGCTGTAAGCGTTTGGTCCACTGCCTCGACCTTTGAGACACCTGGTAAATGTGAGAGAACTGAAGGTGGATTTTGTCCATATACTGCTTCAAAAGGAGTCATGCGGGTAGCTATATGGTATGAAGTGTTGTACCACCATTCAGCTAGTGGAAACCATTGAGCCCACTGATTTTTCTTTTCTGATGCAAAAAACCTCAAATATGTTTCCAAACACTTCTTGACAACTTCAGTTTGACCATCAGTTTGGGGATGATAAGCTGTGTTGAGATGAAATTGGGTGCCTTGTAGCTTGAACAGTTCTTGGCAAAAATTGCTGGTGAAAGTTGGGTCGCGATAAAAAACAATAGAATGTGGCATGCCATGAAGCTTGAAGACCTGATCCATGAAAAGTTAATCCACAGTGGATGCTGTAAATGGGTGTTTAAGAGCACAAAAATGAGCATACTTGGAAAGGCGATCAACGACCACCATGATGACTGATTTATTGCCCAATTTAGGTAATCCTACAATAAAATCCATAGAGATATCCCGCCAAATAGCAGGTGGAATCGGAAGAGATTGTAGTGTGCTAGGAGATTTGATTGTTTCACCCTTGTTGCATTGACACACATCACATTCATCCACAAAATTACGAACATCCTATTTCATACCATCCCAGAAAAAAGAACGTTTGACCTTGTCATAGGTTTTGGTAAACCCTGAGTGCCCAACTGTGGGTGTAGTATGAAGCTCAGAAAGTACTGTGGATTTAAGTTTTGACTATTTACTTAAATACAAATGGCCTTTGTATCAAAGCTCATCGTGGAGCCAAGAGTACCCTGGGGAAACTGGAGAATTGGACTGCAATTGTTGTATCAGATGCGAACTTTTGGGATCGTGTAGCCATTCCTGGCGAATGACTTGGAGCCAATCTGGTACAATAAATGAGAGAGAAAAATGTTAGAATATAATTAATGTGCTTGTTTTACCATTAATAATATCACTATTGTCACCCAACCATAGGCCGAAGCCACCCTCTGAGCACCTTACCCTGATAGAGAATCACTCCAGAAGGAAACCCTAGGCTAGATATCCAAACAAAGGGTAGCACACCTTTCCCCAAAGATAACGCACCAACAAGAGTTGATCAGATAGTACAAAACCTAACCAAGAGATAGCGCAAGCCAAAGCGTAACTGCTAGCTGCAACAGCTGCACCGAAAACTCTCCTCCAAACCTGCACACAAACTGGGCACTGCAGTGTGCACAAGTGCCGCTCTGCAGTTCTGAGAATTGCCTGCTAGAATGAAGACTAGACTCTTATATTTATAGTAATTTTGGCTAACTGCCTGGGCTGAATTCTTATTCTGGGTATCTGTCTGTTCAGTATATTATTATTTCTTCTACTGACTTCTTATCTTGGAGGCTAATAACCTAATATAAATTATGTTCTTGAGCCAACAAGTCTTCTAGGGTTATTAGCCAACTCATCAGGGTTTCTTCTTGCTTCCTATAGTATTCTATTCTCATTAGGTTTACACGTGGAGGTAAATAACTCCTGCAACTACCATAATATCAACACTCCCTCCTAGCTAGGGAGGTATTACAGGTAATGGTCTTGAGCACAAAAACATACCATTCACTCGGTAGCATCAACATAGTCGTCTAGACTATCTCATGACTATATCATGAGCATTATCATCACCATCAGTGTCATCAGATGCATCATCTCTTGGAACCATACTCTATATGAGTAATCAAACATGATGCTCACTCCACGAAGTGACATAACAACCATTCTTCTAATCTAGAAGAATAAATGTTCTGAACCATTTTCTGTCTGAAAAATCTTCGTTCATTGATCATCCATCTAGCTGATAATCATTTTCAACACTACTGATAGTCTTCAAGGCAATCATAGAAATATCATTTAATAGAACACAACTATGTCTATCCATAGTAGTACACAACTACAATCTAGTGGTACACTACCAAACAAAGTAACAAACAAGTACTTGATCAATAATGTATAGTCACAAATAGTGGAACACATCCACCACAGTAGTATACATCTACTGTCATACAGTCTTCATAACAATCATCTGATATCAACCTGTATAGAAACAATGTTATGATATAAACTGGATCATCTGGGCCAATCTTTCACTCACATCTGTGAGATCTGAAAGAATATCTTCCCTCAGAGTAGAACATCAATGATGGGCTATCTGCCTTATTCTTCTCAAGCAAGGAAGAGTGATTATTCTGATTTTTGGGTCTGGACCATTCCTCACCCTGGGCTATTCCTCCAACACTAAACAAAGTGTAACCTGGAGAGAATGAATCTGCCCTAAGGAATGCCTGTCCATGATTGTTGAGCCTAGACCATTCCCCACCTCGGTCCATTCCTCCAACACTAAACAAAGTGCAACCTGGAAGACCCTAAGGAATGATTGTCCGAACCATTTCCTCTATTAACCACAAGAGGAAAAGACTGCCTTGTACCAACCTCCAAAAAGGACCATTCCTCATGTTAACCACAATGAGAAATCATTGTCCGACGAGGCGGTCTAGTCTTCTTGAGTAACCCTCAAGAAGAGAGACTACCCTAGACCACGCCCCATGTTAACCACAATGGGAAGTCACTTTCTATGGTACATCAACAATTTCGACCATTTTCCAAACTGGGAAATGTCTGTCTGTCAGAAATCTCAATCCACTTTCCAAACTGAAAAGGAACTGCTCATCAATCAATAATACATCAGTTCTCCCTCCCAACCTAGGAGTCATCTCTTCATTTTTCAATAAGGAAGTCGTCTCCATGATCTCCAGCTTGAGTACACAAACTCTTTCATCTTGGGCAGAAGATTTACCAAAATGTTTGCTTATCTGCTCATCTGTGGAGATATGTGTTGGAGAACCACTTTCTCCTTTTTGGACTTCATCACGGATAATGTAATGCTTGATTTAAAATGTACTTCGGTCTGGAACACTGGTTTTCTCTGAAGGCTTCATGTAGCTCTGATCAATAAAGTATATCATTGTTGGAAAACTAGAACATATCCATGTGGCACTTCTTCTATCATCATGAGAACTGATCTTCTGAGTAATCATCTTGATACAATATCTCTGTTATAGAAAAGTCTTCACCATGCTTCTGCTGTGGACTGGAGGTTCTCCACCAAGTTATCTTCTTCCATCTGCATACAAAGATCTCTTTCTGGTATGCCTCAAAGTCTTGAGGTTTCTCTTTAGACGCTCTCTGTTCAATTTCTCTGGAGAATAGTCTTTGCATACATGTGATGTATAACTCCAACCCATGGATATGCGGATGATATAAAGACTCATGTAGAGGTATGTCTGGTTTATTGGAACAAGTAATCATCATAGTCTTCTCCCTCCATCTGGGAGAACCTTTAGTTATGGATCTTTCAATGCTTGCATATATACATTGTTCTTCATCAAAACTTTCAGTTCCTCTGCTTGATTTCTTTTAGTGAGTTCATATCAGGATGATAATCTTGTGATTCTTAATACAATGACTGGTTGTTCTGGTTTCTCTTTCTTTCTTGGAATCTTCATGTTCTTCCTAATGTTTTTCTTTAGCTCTTGGGTCTATGGAGTTTCTTATAGATTCCATCCCCTAAAGATTCCACTTCTTTCTTTCATCATAGGATCACATATGTGTATGGACAAGCAGGGATACTTTAAGGCTTCTCTTTGAATAAGACTTCTTCCGAGGTTGAACTGAACACGTACTATCTTTCATGGCTTCTACCATGGATATATACTTCATCATCTTCAATGGATCATAGGATTAGCTCCCTCCTAATACTTGCTTCATGTATGAGTGCATATAATCGGCTCCCTCCGTCTAACAGAGTCCACGCTTTCGTCTGTATCCTTTTTGTCTTATGCAATATATAACTGGCTCCCTCTGTCTAACAGAGTCCACGCTTCCGTCTTATTGTCTTCCGTAAAATGTCATTAGTCTTTCTCCAATTTCCTCTTGATTACTGACTTCTTTTTTCCTTTGCTTCTTCTAAGTCTCTTCATGATTGATTATGATTTCGGCTTATCTTGTAATAGCTTCCACAAGTATAGTTCTTCTTGGAACATATTATCTTCTAAGATATAGATATACAAGATATGTAAACAAGATATGTACAAGAACTAAGAAGAGTATTGTTACCTTAAGAAGAAGAAGTCTTTTTCATCCTGCTTAGTCTTCTTTGTAGGTTCCTTTTCTTCAGAAACTGATGCTTCATGTTTCTCCTTCCTTTTCTTTAGCTCAGGACAATGATTCTTGTAGTGACTATACTTTCGACAATTGAAGCATTGTATTTCTAAAATATCTTTCTCTTGATTTGTCTTCCTCCTTGAACCAAACTTCCTTTTGTTCCTGAAATTCTTGAGTCTTTCTGTGAAGGCTTAATCATCGTACTTCTTTTGGGGTTTCTCTTTTGCACTGATCCTGGATTCTTCTTGAGCACAACAAGTCCAAAGTTCTTCAAATGTCGGATATTCCTTCCTTGTGTTCATGCTTGCAGCAAATGCATCCCACGTCTTGGAAAGACCATTGAGTACTATGTTTACCAATTCCTTCTCTGAAATGATCTCTTCAATAGCTTGTAGTTGATCTCTTAACTGAGATATTCTCACAAAGTATGGTGTTATGTTGTCATCATCATTCATCTTCATGTCACGGAGCTCATTCTTCAGACTCATTATTTTTCCAATGTTTCTGACTGAGAAGAGGTTTGTTAGGGCATCGTACATCTTCTTCGATGAGTCAAGATGAGAGATGTAGGGTATCAAGTGGTATTTTATAGATTCCACTATGATACTCATAGCATTTATGTCACCATCTTTGAACTGCTCCATAACTACAACGTTCTGCGGTTCCTTCTCTTTTCCTTCTTCAAACTCTAGTTTCACGATCTTTCCTTTCACGATATCCAAGAATTTATTCTTGGCAAGGATGAGGTCAATCCTTTTCTTCCACGATTTGAAGTTAGAAGCTCCATCTAAATTGTTTTTTGACTTCATAGAGTAAGTCATGGCTGCTTTGATTTGGTTAAACCCTAGATTTGACCGAAAACTCAAACTTGATGTCTTGGCTTGCTGAGAGTACCAGGAGATGCACTAGGCTAAGGCGCACTAATCTATCCAGAAATTAGGTCAATCCCTTCAATTAAGGTGCCTCAACGAGAGGATTAGGGTTTCTGCAACTGCACTTGCTAGTAGCCCTAGCAACAATGCTATGGTGATTGCTCCTGCTAGAAACCCTAGCGACAGTTCTTCAACGAGCTTAATATACTTACAAATATGTTTCCTTCCAGCAGTTAGATTGAATGAAGGAGGTGTGGGCCCATAACCTGTTAGATTATAATGGATGTGCTCATTTTACCATTGACAATATCACTATTGTCACCCAACTATAGGCCAAAGCCACCCTCTGAGCACCTTAACCCTGATAGAGAGTCACTCTGGCTAGATATACAAACAAAGGGTAGCACACCTTTCCCCAAGGATAGCACACCAACAAAAGCTGATCAGATAGTCCAAACCCTAACCAAGAGATAGTCCAAGCCAAAGTGTAACTGCTAGCTGCAACAACTGCACCGAAAACTCTCCTCCAAACCTACGCACAAACTGGGCACTACAGTGCGCACAAGTGCTGCTCTGCAGTTCTGAGAATTGCCTGCCAGAATGAAGACTGGCCTCCTGTATTTATAGTAATTCTGGCTAACTGCCTGGGTCGACTTCTCATTCTAGGTATCTGTCTGTTCAGTATATTATTATTTCTTCTGGCCAACTTCTTCTCTTGGAGGCTAATAACCTAATACAAATTATCTTCTTGAGCTGACAAGTCTTCTAGGGTTATTAGCCAACTCATTAAGGTTTCTTCTTGCTTCCCAGAGTATTCTATTCTCGTCAGGTTTACATGTGGAGGTAAATACCTCCCGCATCTCCCATAATATCAACAAAAAGGGACCCTTCATCTTCATATTTTCAGGAAAGTGCATCCGCAACCACATTGTCTTTTCCTTTCTTGTAAATGATCTCATAATCATATCCAAAGAGCTTAGTCACCCATTTTTGTTTCTCTGGGGGGGAAATGCGTTGTTCCAAAAAATACTTGAGGCTTTGATGATCTATCTTAATTTGGAAGCGTTTCCCCAATAGATAAGGGCGCCAAAGATCAATGGCATGCATAATAGCCAACATTTCCTTTTCATAGATTGATTTGCCCAAATTTCGTTCAGACAGTTGTTTGCTGGTAAAGGCCAAAGGCCGACCCTCTTGCATAAGGACAACGCCAATTCCTTTTCCCGAAGCATCACATTCCAGGAAAAAGGTCTTTGTGAAATCAGGAAGTACCATGATTGGAGTGGTGCACATGGCCATCTTCAAGGTTTGAAAATCCTGAGGAGCTGCTAGAGTCCAGGTGAAAGAACTCTTTTTAAGGAGTGCAGTGAGAGGGGCCGCAATTGTTGGTGTCTAAAGATGTCTTAAAAACAACCTTAGTTTAACATTAATTTATCAACCCAGAGATTTGTCTTTTATCTAAAGAATATCAACAAAGTCTATGTAGGCAGCTTGTAAAGGCTAAAATCATGTAAAAATAAATCTGAGTTTATCAACAATCAAGTTCCTCAATCATTCATTAAAGATGCCAAGAACTAAAGGAATTGAAATCTAATTACCAACATACTGTGAAATGGAAAGGAACTAATTAACCTATTGTATTCATAAAAAGCAGTAATTGAATCTAAGTAAAGACTTGCAGATTTAACTATCACTATGAATCAAATTACTAGAAAGGAAAGGATAATTTACTTTATCTATGTAAAGAAACAATGATGGTAATCTAGTCGAAAGAGACAACAATTGTAACTTCTATTGAAAGGAACATCAATTATATCTTAATGGAAAGGAACAACAAATGTAAACTAATTGAAAGGAACAACAATTGCGAATCTAAGTAGAAGAACACCGCATGTGAAATTATGAGGAACTGTCAAGCAACAAACTACATAAATGGAAATCGGAAGCAATCATTAACACTGAGGGAGATATCTGTCTTCTATACGCAAGCAACATAAAATCATTAACACACTTATGCATTCATCTTAACTAGTGTAAAGGAGATTTGAATCACAAAACAGAAATCAAAATTCAAATTGATACAATTACAGAACGAGACAATAACTCCTTCCGACTGGGCCCTTGGTCTTCAGAAGCACTTCTATGGGAAACTCAGAATGTAGAAATGGTGAAAACACTCAATTTTTTTATTGATTCCATAGCTGGTAAAACATCTACAAAAACTGTTTGTGTAGAGCAATTCTAAGTTCTGAATACTAGAATGCAATTCTTCTATATCCTTTCTGGATCTATTACCTTCTTACATATATTACAATAATCTAGGCAAATCAAGCTATCCTGAGGATCAAAAGATCCTTAGGATCACTTTGTTATCATAAATTTACAATATAGAAAATTGATTATCTCCAAAACTGCTTTGCGCCAAAAGTCTTCAACCTCCAATAGCTTGCGCATATTCAAGATCTCTTCGGCTATCTCAGGATTGACAATATTTATCCAAATCTGTAACAAAATAAAACAATTCCAATCGTAATTTAGAATCTATTTAATATGAATTCAATAACAACTCTAAGAGACATATTAATCATTTTCTATCCTATTTATCCCTAATTAACTAAAAAGTCAATCAAGATTATATCATGAACTGTGGGAAAAAGGAAGATATTTATACCTTTTTCATAACCCAACATACCCCCCAGCTTACCTTCTTGCATGTCCTCATGCAAGATGAGATCTTACATGTAAAGAAGTTATGCTGTAAGGAGGAAAAGTTGGTTCACTAGGTCTTTTGAACCCATTGTTTCTTTTGATTTCTCCAAAAGCAGTATCCTCCCTCTTCTTATTGATTTGATAATCCTTTTGGTAGCTTTCTGGAGAAAACCAAATGATAGGGGGGTTATATCTACACCCAATCCAAGCAAGTCCCTCCTCCTAGAGCAATCTAGAATACCCTTCCATTCTGAAGGTGGCTGCAAAGAAATTCTTGTACCCAAAAGGCTCCCTACTTTTGACTTCACTAGGGGATGCATCCCATCTCACCTTAGAGGCAACAAGAGCTTCCTCTTTGATTTCTCTAAAACATTCAATACCCGAACATATGACTTGTCAATGGATAGGGGTTAAAGAATTCACAACCCCCTCTCTTTTCATGAAGGTTCTATGTCGCATAATGGCTGGAAAGGACTTTGGGGCCTCTCCTCTGATCCAAAGATCTAACCCTATTTACCTCTTCATGAAGACTTTGTGAGCTTTACCCCATCTGACTTGGTTTTTAGTAAATGAAATAAATGCCTGAAATTGTATGTCTCCTATGAAGGGACCAGGATTATCTTTTCTATCTTCCTCCAAAATGAAATTATGGAAATACAATTCACACAGGAGGTATTGTACCTTCTCTTCCTACTCTTTGAAGAACGAGATAAACTCGGGTACAGTGGAAAATGAAATGGGTTTACTTGCTCTGATGGATTTTACTCTCAGCAACAGGTAACGTTCCATCAAGAATAAAGCATAATTGGTGGCAGGAGCTCTGCAGTTAATTGCATCAGAGTAGACATCACAGACCTCCTTGATTTTCTCCAAAGATTTTTCAAGTTGTATCTGTGCCTTTTTCACCTTCCCTTGGGCCTTGGTAAGCTCAACATAAGTCTCATTTTCAGTTGATGACATGTCCTTCAGTTCTTTGACAACTTTTTTATGTTCAACCATAGTGACCATCTCTTCTCTGGTTTGAGCCAATGCCTGCTGAACTTATACCAATTCTTCCTTTAGCTTATCAATTATGGCACTTTTCTCCTAAGACTGATATGCTTGATGTTCATCCATAACATCCATCTCTTCTCTGGCTTGAACTAATGCTTGTTGGGTTTGTAGAAGCTCTGCTTCCAATCTATTGACGATAACATTTTGTTTATGAGACTGGAATACCTGATGCTCTGTCATAGTCAGTAATTCATTTCTGTTTTGAATCAGGGTTTGTTGAGACTGGATCAATTCTTCCTCCAATCTCCTGATGGTAGCACTCTTCTCAAGGAGTTGAGATGTTTCCTCTAAGACTAGGGTATCTGTCTGTAACTCAACATCAATTGTTCCTATCATCATTTCTTGTGTTTTTAAAGGAATTACTTCCTCGTTCTGAACTACTGCTTCCTCTACTACTATTTCCTCAGGGTCTGTCTGTATCCCCACAGAGTTTGTAGTGACTGCTTCTTTAGGAATAGGGTTTCTTCCTTACACTATGACCCTTTTGTTTTTCTTTCTTCTATGGGCTTTTTCTACTTGTTCTAGCTGCTTCTTCAATTATTTAATAATTTCCTTGAGTTTGCCCACCTTCTTCTTTAATACCTCAGCCTTCTTAGCTTTCTTCTTTAATAGTTTGTTTTCCTTTTTCAACTTTCTAATTCTCTTATGGCTCTTGTCTGATTTCTGTTTGTGAGGGGTCTCAAGATCTTCTTCATTCTGGGCAGCAGATGGTTGTTCCTCTGTTCCTTCCAGATGATCTGTCTGTCTAAGAGGTATTCTTATCTCAGGATGGGGTTCCTCCTGTGCTGTGTCCTCTAGGAAAGACATTTCAATATCAAGAAAATCTTCAGCAGGTTTTGAGGAGGAGGCTCGTTCTGGGCATTTTTCTGGATTATTTGTGCCTCTGTCGATTGAGGTTCCTAAGCTTCCTAGGAACTGAGATATTTCCACCTCATAGCTCTTTAGGAATTGCTCTGTCATATGTTCCAATGCTGGATGGGTGTCTTCCTGATCATTCCCTTATGAATTTTGTTCAGTTTGYCCAATTTCTTGAACATTTGCCTGCTTTGTAATATCCTGAATATCTTCAGGTTGTTTAGTTGTTTCCTGGACTTGCTTAGGGTTTCTTTTTCGTCGGCTTCTCCTTAATTCTTTAACATGGGTTTTAGGCATGTCTGTTTCTCTTTTCCTCTTTTTTGTTAACGCCAGTGCTTGTGAGGCCCGAGCCTCTGTGATTTGGGTAGGGTTTGCCTCAGCGTCAGTCTGAGGAGATGGAATTTCTCTTTGGGCAGTGGTCTCTCTTGCCTGCCTATCTTCAATTTCCTGTGGTGGGTCCTCATGACATAATTCGGGCTGTTCCAGTTGTAGAGGTATGTTGGCCTCAATCAGACTACCCCATCTCAATTGAGTTTGAATTAGTGCTTTGTTTATTATCAATTTGACTAACCTGTGGTGGATGATAACAGTAACAGGATCCTTGGACTTTTGTGTTCTTAAAGCAACCTCATGTAATATGGCATTCAAAAAGAAAGGTAGATTAAGTACTAACCGTTGCTTTAAGGCTGCCAGCAATTTGAGATGGCAAGGTCGAATTACGTCGTATCATCCATCATAGGTGATGTACTGCTGAATTATCCCTGCCAGTTCCTTCCATGGTTCACCGAGGGTACTGGGATTAAGTCCCTTTCCTTTTTTATCCAATTCTTCCCCAGGGTCTGTGAAAGATTCCACAGCTTCCTTCAGTGCTGTGTGTCTTCCTGTCCAGTAAATGCCCATTTTAGGGAGGCCTGTGACCTCTGCTACGATCTCTGGGGTGACTGGGATTCTTATGTCTCGCACCATGGAGATTTCTCCTTGCAGATTATGAAATAATTCAAGCGTGATTCTCGTGTCATATTCTTGCAAACAGTTGAAGTACTCCATCCATCCCAGACGGTGTAGGATCTCTCTTGCCTACTCTATTACCTGTAGTAATGTTGGATCCCTGCATACACTTCAACCACCCATATTTTTTTGAGAAAAGTAAGAACGACTGTCGTTCCTGTTTGCAAATTTGGTTAGACCAGCTTGGAGAAACAATTACCAAAAATAGAAAATATCTGCAACGACAATTGTATAAAAATGTGGGTTTCCCATTTATTACAATCATTACATATTATCGGAAAGCATTCCGAGAATCCACTTCCCTCATTAATGTAGAGGTCATCCTCGACCGTAAGCATAGACGAATGTAAAAAGTGTAGGTATTTTCCGGTGAGAGGTAATGATTGCGCTGCCGCCGCCGATGGGGACTAATCATGTATAATTTTCAAAAACACTTTTAATCAAAATCGTTAAACGATAGTCCTTTTTCGTGGAAATTTCGAATTTACTATACCTATGCTCAAAAATTCTTTATGGATAAATAAACTGAAATAAATTAAATCTGTTCATTCATTTTTTTTTTTGATGAATTCCACATATCATAATATTGTTACTTTTCCAAGTTATTGGGTATAACTGATATGATAGAGTTATTATTTGAGTAAAGGAAATCTAGAGACACACAGAAACTTGGTGTTTTTAAGATAAACTTCCATACCACAGGCAGAGCCACTGTTGCCAGTAGGTGTCCATAGCCTCGACAGGGTTGACTTTTAACCCATAGATGAGCCCATGTCCTTAATAAATGTTTGAATTGTCTTTCCCCAAAAATATCATTATCTTGGTTTGGTAGCCAGATGATGATAATGCCACTCACTAGATTGTAACTTAAGTGAACAAGCCAACTTGTGATGAGACCCCTTGTCCTTTGGCAAAAGAAATGTCAAAGGCCATTTCCCTGGTGTGGTAGCCATAGTGGGAATGTCACTTAGGTTAGTATACTATGATCGTGGTAGGTTGGCTTGTGATGAGACCCCCTATTCTTTGTGGGAAAAAAGAGAAAATTTTATTACTTATCTTTATTCGTTTTTATTTTTTTCCTTTGAATTGTCTTTTCCCCAAAAAAAGACCATTATCCTGGTTTGGTAGCTAGATGATGATAATTCCACTCACCAGATTGTAACTTAAGTGAACAAGTCGGCTCGTGATGAGACCTCTTTTCCTTTGACAAAATAAAATGTCAAAGGCCATTGCCCTGGTGTGGTAGCCATATTGGGAATGTCACTTAGGTTAGCATCCTATGATCGTGGTAGGTTGGCTCATGATGAGACCCCCTATTCTTTGTGGGAAAAGTTTATTAGTTATAGTTTTTTTGTTTGTTTTGTTTTGTTTTAGAATAGTTCTATTAAGGGAGGATCATCTACTCCTTAAGAATAAGGGATGGTGTGAAGAAGTGTAAGAATGCCAAGTAAAAGTGTGTTTAAGACTCTTTATAATATGAAGGAAAAATATCATTAGGTATATTTGTATGTATACAGGGAAAAGAAACAAATTATGGTGGTTATTGATTATGAACAAGGTTTAAGATGTTTCGAAGAGATTAATCCCAATTTTTTTTTGATAAGGTATGGAAGATAATCCAAAAAATAATGACAGATCGTGGTGATGACAGTTAGAAGTAGTACCGGTGAAAAGTATTTGGTGAAAGTCGCACCACAAAGGAATGGCTAGCATTTTAACAGTAATGAAGGAAAGGAATGACAAAATGAACAACAACGATACTCAGCGGGACAACAAGCGCGCGAAGGGAACGACAGTTGTTCCTTTCAAAAAGGAACCAAAAGCGCGCAAAAGGAACAACAGTTGTTCCTTTCAAAGGGGACATAAATGATACTTAAAGGAACAATAAGCATGTGAAAGGAACAACAGTTGTTCCCTTCAAAAGGATTGACAAGCACGTGAAAGGAACAACAGTTGTTCCCTTCAAAGGGAACGACAAGCACGCGAAAGGAACAATAGTTGTTCCTTTCAAAAAAACCGACAAGCACGTGGAAGGAACATCAATTGTTCCTTATAGTGGTCTGATCTCTGTTCCAGAACGTGACATATTCATTTTTTTGCGAAGGACAGGGTCTTGTGTGATAGGATAAAACAAGAATTTGGAACGAAAAATAGTGCTAATTGTGTTCTTTACAATTATCTTCCCTAGTTCCTATTTCCTAAGTGAATTTTCATAAAAAAAAGAAAGGAAAACTAACAGCTCAATTAGATATATATAAAAAAACTATTTACAGTATGTACAATGTCAACAAAAATTCATCATTTATGGGGTTGGGGTGGCTGAGTTACCTTCCCAGCCAGCCAAAATCTGCACGGTAGGGTCTTTACTTACTTCTTGATAGAATGAATCTTTTGAAGGTGGTTGATGGTAAAGTCGTAACCGGTGTCCATTGAACATAAAGGGTGATCCAGACCCATCGATTGTGCTTAAAGTGGCTGTGCCATTCTCATGGACTTCATTAATTTCATATGGTCCTAGCCACCACGTTTGTAATTTTCCAGGAAAGTCCTGGAATCTAGAATCATAGAGAAGTGCCCAATCCCATTTCTTGAATGATTTCTTCTTGATATGTTTGTCATGCCAGGTTTCTCTCTGTCATTGAATAATAGCTGTGCACTCCACAACAACCATGCGTGCTTCATCCAACTCATTGAGTCATTGAAGGCATTGTTTATGTTCTTTTGTAAGGTCCAATTCGATTTCCTGGGCCATCTTCAGGGTCGTGATCTCAAACTCGATTGGGAAGATAGTTTATTTACCATAGAATAGGTGGTATGGAGAGTAGCCAGTGGTGTTATGCCATGTTGTGAGATAATCCCACAAGGCATTTGGGAGCTCAATAGCCCAATTCTGTCAGTTTGTTGAGACAGTCTTTGTCAGGATTGCCTCTAGGGTCTTATTGGTGCTTTCTACTTTCCCGTTCTCCTGTGGGTGGTATGGAGAAGTAACTCTGTGCTTAATATGATAATTTTCCAGGGTGGCAGTGATTCTATGGCCTGTGAATTGTGACCCTCCATCAGTGATTACTTCTCTGGGTAGTCCATAGCATACAAATAATTTGAAAAGAAATTTGATGACTACTTCTTCTGTTGCGTTTGGTAAAGCTTCTTCCTCTACCCATTTGGTCAGATAATCTGTTGCAATGAGAATATAGGCCTTCTAGTTTGACTTTGGATTGAAGGGGCCAATGAAGTCTAGTGCCCATATTTCAAATGGTTCTACGACTATTTGTGCTTTCAGGGGCATTTCATCAGCCTGACCTGGTTTCCCCATCCGTTGACAGCTGTTGCAGGTCTGGACCTATTTCTTCACATCTCTGAATATTGAGGGCCAATAATAGCCCATTTGTAAAATTTTGCGTCCAGTCCCGTGGTCTGCAAAATGCCCTCCACAGGGCTCATCATGTCATGCCTTCAATATGTCATAGATTTTGTCACCTCGTATGCATCTACGTATCTGGAGATCAACTCCTGTGTGGAAGAGATATCCACTGATCCAAGTGAATCGTGCACTACGCTGGACGATCAATCTTCTTTCCCTTGAAGACAGATGTGCCGGTGATTTTCTTGCTGCCAAATAATTTTCTACATCAGCGTACCAAGGTGGTTTTGTGGTGATGGCAAACATATGCTCATCTGGAAACCGATCCTCAATTGTTAAGGAGTCATTTGTTTTGGGTATGCGGGACAGGAAGTCTGCAACAAGGTTTTCTTTCCCAGGTCGGTCTTTGATGGTGATGTCAAATTCCTGCAATAATAATAACCACCGAGTGACCTGTCTGTTAGTAATCGATTTATTAGCTAGATATCTAATAGCATAATAATCAGTATACAGAATAACTGGATAGCCTGTTATATAATGACAAAATTTATTGATGGCATGTATAACAACTAAAAACTCTTTTTCTGTTACTGTATAATTAAGTTAATATGGAGTGAGGTTTTTGCTAATAAAATAAATGGCGTAGGGTTTCTTGTATTCTTCTTATCCAAGAACAACGCCTATGGCAATGTCTGATGCATCGGTGGAGATCTGAAATGGTATTTTCCAATTTGGTCCCCTCAACACCAGTTCTGCTGAGATCAATTTCTTGAGTCCTGCAAAAGCCACATCACATTTGTCAGACCACTGGAATTCTACGTTACCAGTCAAAGCATGTAGAGGTGCAACAATTTTTGCATAATTTTCCATAAATTTGCGATAGTATCCTAAAGCACCAAGAAAACTACGTACCTCAGTTTGTGTGTGTGGAGTAGGTAGATTAAGGATTACCTCGATTTTTGATGGATCTACTCTAATTCCATTTGTATAAATATAATTCCCTAGTACCACACCTTTTATCATCATCATGTGACATTTTTTGTGGCTTAAACATAACCTGGTAGCGATGCACCGTTCTAATACCTTCTCCAAATTATTCAGTGCTTGATCGAAGTCATCTCCATAAGGAGTAAAATCATCCATGTAGACTTCTAGCCCTTTGCTGATCATATCGCTAAATATGCTCAGAATGGCCCTTTGGAATGTAGCTGGAGTGTTACAAAGTCCAAAGGGAAACACTCTATATGCAAAGGTACCCCAGGGGAATGTGAATGTAGTTTTATCTTGATCTTTTGGGGCAATCTAGATCTGATTGTAGCCACTAAAACCGTCTAGGAAAGAAAATATTTTCTTTCCTGCCAGAGTGTCCAGGACCTGATTGATGAAAGGTAAGGGGAAATGATCCTTTTGAGTGGCTTTGTTAAGTTCCCTATAGTCAACACAGATCTTCCATTTCCCATTTTTATTTGGGACGATCACTAATGGGGAAACCCGTCGACTGTCTGAGATAAGATATATAAAATCTACATCCAACAGCTTTTGTAATTCTTCCTTAACAATATCCCTAAGATGGGGATTCAGTCTTCTCTGCAGCTGTCGAATAGGTCGAGTGTTATTTTCAATATAAATGTGATGTGTGCAGAGTTGCAGATCAATGCCTTTCATATCAGAATAATCCCATGCAAAAGCTTGCTGGTATTTGGAGAGGACTTGAATTAGCTTTTGTTGCTGTTGTTCATCTAAATTGGCATTGATGTTCAGAGACCTCCCTGGTGCAATCTCGACGGATTTGCTGTTATGAACAACTGTAGTTGGAATTTGTTGTTCCATTAAATCTTCCAGCGGGTCTCCCTGTGCTTCACAGTCTAGAACAACTCGAAGCATTTGGCATGTTCGATTACTTACGGTGGTTGGGCTATTAATAAACCCACTGATTACATCATCCTCTAGTTGGTTCTTGAGTCTAAGGGATTCTTCCAACGTGAGAGGGGCACACAGATCTTTCTATGGATATCGTGGTGGTGGCAATTGCAGGTATACGATCGTTGGGATTGGCTTGGCTGGAAGATATAAGATGAGATTCTTTGTGACACCTCCTCTAGCAATCGTCATATTACCTGTTCAACATCCTATATACGAATCAACTGTTTCCATCCATGGTCCGCCCAATATCAATGGATTCCCTTCGAGTCCACTTCTTGGGTTGATGATGAGAAAATCCGCTGGATATTCCCAAGAGTCGACTAAGATTTCTATGTCATGTAGTGTGTCAAGTGGTCTAACCACTGATCGATCAACCAATTGTAACATAATTGGGGTTGGTTCGAAAGAGTCAAAACCCAGTGTATTGCAGGTTTCCATTGTCAGGATATTGATGGCCCCCCCCAAATCAACTAGTTTATTTGGAAAGGAACAACCCTGAATCTGCACTGTTACTATGGGGTTCCCTGGATTTACATATTTGACTAGTTCTTGTCTACCCAAAATTGGATCAGATAAGGCTCCCACTACATGAACTGTTGATGATGGATCTTTAATTTTTCTAATGGGATTTCTCCCACATAGCTCCTTGATCATCTTTGCGTAGATTGGAATGTCTTGGAGTGCTTGCAGGAGTGGTATTTTGATGTATAAATTCTTGAGTTCCCCTACAATGTTGAAATTAGGATATACAATAGGTTTCGCTATCATTAATCTTTCGGGGAACAGAGGGGAGGGAGTTGCATCCTTCTCAGGATCTTGTGATTCGACTGTGTTTCCCCCCTGCTCAATTTCTTCCATTATTACCACAGTCGAGGGTGTTACTGTTGGTTTCTTTTTGTTTTCCTGTTCTCGTGAAACATTATCTTCTTCGGAGGAAATTATGCGCCCCGATCTCAACCGTAATTCATTACACCCTACTGAGATGGTTTCTCCTTCCCTGTTCTCCATAATCTGGATGAGATGAGACAGTCTGTTATTAGGATTTGGGTGGGGTTGGGTTGGTAATTGAGGGCACAATTGTGATTAGGGGTTCTAGGGTAGTTGGAGTGGAGTTTGCAATGAGGGTTGGGTTTGAGGGGCCATCCCCATGGGTTGGTTTTTTATCCCCATGGGGCGCTGCCAATTCTGGTTCCAATTTGGGTTTTGTGCAGTTGAGTTAGGCCACTATGAAGGGTAGGCATTATTTAAGTTTTGCCAGGATGAGGTGGGGTATTGCGAATTAGTCTAATTGGAACTTGCAGTGGGTTGATTTTTCCATATGGGGTTTGCAGGTGGGTATTGCTGGGGCTGCCAATTCTGATTAGTAAATGGCTATCCCTGCCATGCACTGCCAGAATTTTGCTTCTGATTATACTGTCCAAAAAAGAAGGGGGAAGGGTCTTGTAGTGTATTTTGAGGCCAAGACTGCCACTAATGACGCTGATCCATCAGATACAATGGTTCTGTTTCCTCTTCCGCTTCTTTAAATACAACTTCCAGTCCAGGGAGTGATGGGAATTGCTTTGTGTCATGATCCTTGGTGCAAATAGCACAAACCCAAACTACATCCAAATGACATTCCCTTGGGCCATGCTTCTTTCTGCATCTGTGGAAAAATATGGCCAAAGTCTGTTCTGCCTCTGTTTTTTTTTTTTTTTTCTGTTTGGCCTGTAATACATCCAGTTGTGTAGTCAAAGTGCTCATAATATCTATTTTGAATTTTTCTAGGAGGTTTCCCACTTCAACCCATGTGACACCCCCGCTAGTAATATTGCTATTCCTGGTGAGAGACGTCCGCATCCTTGATCTGGTCCGTGTACTTCCTCTTGAGCACCTGATACACAACATAATGATGTCTTCATAAGTTTCCTGATAAATGTCACCCTTCCCCATTAGATTTAATGTTTCTACCCATTCATCTTTCATACCTTTAATCAGAGTTTCCTTGAGTACTTCACCTGGTAATGTACCATAGGGGGATCTTTGCAGGTTATACTGGAATCTCTCAACATATTCTTCCAATGATTCATTTTCTTTTGCCATCATCTGAAATATTTCGTCTTTTAGGTCCCTAGTTCTACAATAATCCTGGTATTTTTTCAAGAAGGTCTGTTTCATTCCATCCCATGAGTCGATTTTTCCTCCTCCTAATCCCATAAACCAGCGTAGAGCTACTCCCTTTAAGGTAGAGGGGAATAGTTTTAATTTTTTGGGTTCAAAGGTATAATCATACCCTCTACATAGGACATTGAATTCGAATAGGAATGCGTCTGGGTCTTCTAAAATCAATCCATGAAAGGTTGGCAAGTTCTGTAGGGGGATTGCTTTCATGGGAGCATTGTCAACTAGATCAACTATCGGATATTCTAGCGTGGAGGTCTAGGGTTGTTGTTGATTTGGTTGTGCCATTTGATCGAAAATGTGCCAAAACTCTTTAGGAAGTTCTTGATCTGGGTATTTTATTAGAAATGGTGGATTATTTGACCCTCTAAGGAATTTGATTGCACTCCCTCTATTTTGGATTTCAGGTATGCCTTCTTCTTTCACAGGGGATTCAGGATCCGAGGGTGGTGATGGGCCTGCCTTGGAAACCCTGCTAGTTTCTCCTACTCCTTCCTCCAAATTATTAGAGTTTCCCTCTTCTAAAGGGTTGAGGGGTGGAATATTAGTACTATGAAAGCTTTGCTTAGTCCCTTTAGTTTTGCTATGAATCTCAACATGGGCTGTAGTTGGTGAAACTACTGCATGAGGGATTCAGGTAGCTCCTTTCCTAGGTCCAACCGAAGCTTGAGATTCACCTTTTCTATTGATCTCTTCTATGAAAGTGCTTCTCCCAGGGATCACCAAGTCCTGGGGTTTGGTAGTTTTTGGTGGGGGTTTTGTTTTTTTAAGATATTTCTTTCTAGTCATACACACTTCACACAAAAACAAAAGAAAATTCAAAAAGAGATACCTATATAACATTTTAAGTGTCAACTGGAGGTAAGCGTTGGCATAAGCATCTTACTTATTTCTTGCGTAGGTTCTTACCTTCCATCTTCAATACTTGGTTCTCCAGAGACACCCTATGCTAACTTTGACATTCTCCCCGACAACGACGCTAAAATGTTGGTGTCTAAAGATGTCTTAAAAACAACCTTAGTTTAACATTAATTTATCAACCCGGAGATTCGTCTTTTATCTCAAGAATATCAACAAAGTCTATGCAGGCATCATGTAAAGGCTAAAATCATGTAAAAATAAATCTGAGTTTATCAACAATCAAGTTCCTCAATCATTCATTAAAGATGCCAAGAACTAAAGGAATTGAAATCTAATTACTAACATATTGTGAAATGGAAATGAACTAATTAACCTATTGAATTCATAAAAAGCAGTAATTGAATCTAAGTAAAGACTTGCAGATTTAACTATTACTATGAATCAAATTACTAGAAAGGAAAGGGGAATTTACTTTATCTATGGAAAGAAACAATGATGGTAATCTAGTCGAAAGAGACAACAATTGTAACTTCTATTGAAAGGAACAACAATTATATCTTAACGGAAAGGAACAACAAATGTAAACTAATTGAAAGGAACAACAATTGCGAATCTAAGTAGAAGAACACCGTATGTGAAATTATGAGGAACTGTCAAGCAACAAAATACATAAATGGAAATTGGAAGCAATCATTAACACTGAGGGAGATATCTGTCTTCTATACGCAAGCAACATAAAATCATTAACACACTTATGCATTCATCTTAACTATTGTAAAGGAGATTTGAATCACAAAACAGAAATCAAACTTCAAACTGATACAATTATAGAATGAGATAGTAACTCCTTCCGACTGGGCCCTTGGTCTTTAGAAGCACTGCTACGGGAAACTCAGAATGTAGAAATGGTGAAAACACTCAAAACTTTTATTGATTCCATAGCTGGTAAAACATCTACAAAAACTGTTTGTGCAGAGAAATTATGAGTTCTGAATACTGGAATGCAATTCTGCTATATCCTTTCTGGATCTATTACCCTCTTATATATATTACAATAATCTAGGTAAATCAAGCTATCCTGAGGATCGAAAGATCCTCAAGATCTCTTTGTTATCATAAAGTTACAATATATAAAATCGATTATCTCCAAAACCGCTTTGCGCCAAAAGTATTCAACCTCCAATAGCTTGTGCATATTCAAGATCTCTTTGGCTATCTTGGGCTTGACAATATTTATCTAAATCTGTAACAAAATCAAACAATTCCAATCGTAATTTAGAATCTATTTAATATGACTTCAATAACAACTCTAAGAGACATATTAATCATTTTCTATCCTATTTATCCCTAATTAACTAAAAAGTCAATCAAGATTATATCATGAACTGTGGGAGAAAGGAAGATATTTATACCTTTTTCATAACCCAACATCAATCTTTCCATAGTTCTTAACAAACTTGCGATAATAACCTGTTAAGCCCAAAAATCCACACAAGCTTTTGAGAGTCTTTGGGTGAGGCCAGTCTTGCATAGCTTCAATATTTTGAGGATCCACCCTAACACCATTCTTGCCAACAAGATGACCCAAGTATTCGACTTCTGAGGAGCCAAAAGAACATTTAGATTGTTTCAGGAAAAGTTGGTGCTGAGAGAGTAGATGGAGAACTTGATCCACATGAGCATGATGGTATGTCTAGGTTTTTCTATAGATGAGGATATCATCAAATAAAACTAATACAAAATGATGGAGAAAATGACGGAAGACATGATTCATGAGGCTTTGGAAAGTGGAGGGAGCATTACACAAACCAAAGGGCATGAACAAAAACTCATAGTGGCCCTCATGAGTTCTAAAGGAAGTATTAGGAATGTCTACCTCTTTCATACGGATCTATCGGTAGCCAGAACAAATATCAAGTTTACTAAAGAACTGGGCACCACTCAATTCATCCAAGAGGTAATCAATGATATGAATGGGAAATTTTTCTTTAATGGTGAGTTTGTTGAGGGCGCGGAAATCAGGACACATGCGCAAAGAACCTTCTTTCTTCATGACCATGACCACATGAGAAGAGTAGGGGATCGTACTAGGGAGGATAACACATGTGTTAAGCAGTTCTTGAACCATTTTCTCGGTTTCATTTTTTTGGGAAAAGGGGTGACGATAGGGACAAATATTGGGAGGAAGGCTTCCTGGGACAAGGGGAATGGAATGATCATGGACACCATGGGAAGAATGGAGTCCCTGGGGAGTGGATAAAACCACTTGATGTTTAGAGAGGATGGATTGGAGGTCCTGCAACATAGAGGGTGTCTCAGTTTCTTGTATGGCATGGAGTTGGGAAATAATACCCAAACGATATTTTTTGAGAATCTTTTCCATGCGATGGGAACTAATGATCTCAGGGGAACCGATCGTGATGAATTAGAACTTATATTGTTGGCCCTCTTGGTCGAATTGCATTGTTAATTCCTTAAAATCCATGAAAATGGTACCCAAAGTCCTTAGCCAGTCTGCACTCAACACAATGTCACAATCGCCCATGTCAATAGCAAACATATGAGATTACAGGTGGTAGTCACCAATTTGGAGACACACATTTTCACAATTCCCTCCACATTTCATGGACCTGCCATTGACAATCATGATTTGGAAATTATTCACTGCATGGATATAGCAATCAGTTTCTTGGGAAATGCAACAATGAATAAAATTATGGGTGCTTCCACTATCAATAAGAATGATGACCTTCCTATGCTTGATGTAGCCAATTAGTTTGAGGGTTTGGGGAGTAGATAAGCCAGTGAGAGTGTTAAGA
>SNQJ01S0001159.1:31550-42510 GCA_010110895.2 Picea sitchensis | reverse complement strand
CCATCTTAGTATCCAACTTAGCTTCCATTGAATCCATCTTATTTTGTAGTTCATTTATGTCCCTACGCATTTCTTCACCTTCATCAAGAGTCCAAATAGGATTTTCTGGAGGCTTATTTGGTGTATAAGTTCCCTTTTTGGGTAGCATGTTGGCCAAGTATCACTTTTGAACCTTGATTTTGAGGTGGTTCTACTAGACAATGTTTCTTCTGTTATATCTCCCAATTTTTGGCCCTTCTGTGTATGAAACTTTCTCTTATGTAATTCTATGATATTTCTTCTCTGCAATGCCATAGGTCTGATCAAAATTGGATGTGCCAAGTGGAATTTATGGTAACTTCTTCACAACTTGCCGATTTTTGGCCTTTCCAGGAGATCTTACTTGTATAGTGTGCCCTGCACAGAATAATTGATATAAAATTTTGAAACTCGCACCCAAAATACTAAAGGCTGTCCAAGATCCAATGCAACCAGTCCCGTGCAATTTGGATACTCTAGGAAGAAGTTATGATTGTTTTACCTGGAACACCTTCTTGAGACTAGTTAATAGGACTAGTCAGATACCCTATCTTACACAGGGTGTATCTACAAATTTAAGATGATCCAGAAGCTGAAACTTTTATCAAAGATACATTACTAATTTCTGTAAATGGCCTTCGGAGTTCAGGGTCTGAAACGTTACAAATTTTTTTTTATAGCGAAACTTCCACAATGACTCATTTCAGGATGATTCCATAACCCTATCTTGTACAGGCTGTATCTCCAAAAGTATAAGGCCTCAGGAGCTTAATTTGTCACCCAACGTACCTTGATCCATCTTCTAAATATACTCCAAGCCGTTCCTTTTGAAACGTTGTAGAAAAAAATTTATAGAAAAAATTCCATGGTGTCTCAGATGTAGCAGCGAAACCCCAAGACCTTGAGCTCTGATACCATATGTTAAGAACCAAACATCAATATAGCATAGAAAAAACTCAGGAAAAGTACTCAACACCTTGAAAAAGAGATAATTTCAGATAATAAGCCTCTTCGAGGGGGCAACCTCCTTTTACCCCTCTTAAATGTTCAAGTCCAAGATGATTCAAAATGAAAATGTCTCCTTGGTATATATAGGAGACTAGGAGGTATAATTACAACTAATGGCCTAATGATGACATAAATAAAATAACATTACTAATCTAATATGCCCCAATTAAGGGGTAAGCCTACATAAATAAAATAACATTACTAATCTAATATTCCCCAATTAAGGGGTAATGAGCCAATATTAGGGCTTAACAAAGAGAATTTAGGGAAATGACCGGTTCTACTTCGGGAGGGTATGAGGGAGGGGAAATGTTAGTGGTTTTAGGTGACTCAGACACAAGGGGAGCTTCAACATCCTCTTCCGAAACATCCTCCGAGATGACCATAAAAAGATTTTTTTCCTTACACTTGTGTCCCGGGAAATGTTTTTCATCACAATTATAACAAAGGCCTTTGAGTTGGTGTTCAACCATTTCGGCCCTGGTCAATTTTTGGATCTTTAGTGGAGTAGAAGGAGGAGTGGGATTTATTGGTTTAGTGCGAGGAATAAAGGAGGGTTTCCGGTTTTGAGAAGAGACAACCTATTGTGCTTCCTTAGCTCGTTTAGTAGCCTCCACCCAACTCTGAGGCCGATCCATGAGGACATGGGCACAAATCTCATCCTTGAGGCCATTGATAAAACATTCTTGGAAAAAAGCATCAGACATGCCCTCTGTATGAAAATCCAGTCACTAAAAAGAAACTATAAAGTCTTCCACTATGCCAGATTATTTCAACTTTTTCAAACGACCTAAATGGTTGGTGTCAGTGTCAAAGCGTTCATAAATATCTGTAACAAAGTGTGTCTAAGCAACATACCCTTGACGAGCAACTTTTCTCCATTGCCACCATTTCCAACGTTCTTGATCAAGATGGAGAACACCATACCGGAGTTTGGCCAAGTCATCTGTAATGTCGTACAAAGAGAAATAATGTTCCATTTGAGTTACCCAACCAATGGGATCCGAGCCATCAAATTTGGTCACATCCACCCATGGAAGGCGTAGGTCACATTGAAAGTGATGGGGCTGAAAATTATGGGAATGAGAGGAAGTTTCAACTTCGGTATGCAAAGGTGGGTCATATAAAGGGGAATCTATAGGGATATGCAGCTTGGTGCAGATCATCAAAGTGATAGATTCAAGCTGGGTAGTCATGTCTTGTTTGAGGTATTCTTTGAGTTCCGCGATTGAGGCAACGATGGAGGAATGCATGTTTTTATTGATGGTGACAATATTGGCACTGAGATGTCTGACTTCTTGTTGGGTCTCTGTAAAATTAAATTGCAAGGTATTGAAGCGAGCTTCCAAGTCTTGGCTATGGGTATGGGCCATGATGACGAGGGAACCGAAAAGGGGTGGGTGGGATAAAAAAATTTGCTAAAAAATGATAGGTGTGAATGTGATAAGGGTGAAGAGATAAATCCAATGGAATAGGTCTCAAATAATGGTGCAAAAAATTTCCAGATTTTTTTTAACACCTGCGGAGTTATACTCCATTATGAAGAATACTGCAGTGATGAAATGCCAAAATGATTAACTAGTAAGAAATGTGTAGTGATTTGGAAACTCGAACACAGTTGCGCGACAATAGATCTTGTATTTCCGTCCCCAAGGGTTAGGTACTAAAGGGTTCTACAGACAGGTTTTCCCTGTGCTATAACTCTCTGATATATGTGCGATGTCCAACAGTAGTACTTGGCCCAATATCTCAGGGCACCAACTAAGGAGGCTAGACCGTGCCCTTAACCGTACTACCCGATTACCTAGGTACTAGAGAGTATCTTCCGGAGTGTTGTTCTTGGTGGCACTATAAAAGTCAGGCGACCGATCGGTTTATCTAAAGAGGGCTTCAGGAAATCTAGGCCGATTCGTATACATGTGTTGTCTGATGCGCTACCACTCGAAGGGGTACCAACATGGGTTACAAGGGTGGCCAACAGATGTGTGCTTAAGTACCACTTGTATTTCCCGCATGTATGAATCCCTCAACCATAGGTTTATGCGCGTAACGATGGATATCTATAGCTTAAAGACACCGGAATATGTCTCTACCCTGAAAAAAATTAACCCACAATTTTCTGCTAAGGAAAGTACTCTGATACCACTTGTAATATTCCAGATATAAAAAGTATGCAGAACAGAAATAAAATGCTAGAAATGGAATATAAACAACAATATAACCAGAAAAACACCACTATAACACCAAAATGATATCAGAATAACACCAGAAAGAACACTTTGATTACTGAGAGCTATGTTCACTTGCCTCTTCGAGGGGGAAACCTCCAGCAAAGCAGAGCTCTATTACAATAATATCCAAGACAACAATTCTCATACCCTCGACTCCTATTTATACTAAATATGTCTATCAAAAGAACCATCTAGAGGAAGATCCTTCTAGAAGCGAAAGCTTCTATTAGGTCTTCTTACATTCGACTTATTCTTCCTTATTGCTAGGCCTTATTAATATTGACCTTCATTACATCAGAATATATTATTCTACCTACGTGAGGGTTTAGGTCCCTAACACCAGTAAAAGCATAATTAATGTGCATTGGGAAGGGTGTGAAGGTTGTGGGGATGGAAGGGAGCAATAGATTCTTTGAAACTTTTGTGAACCCGGGTAGAGTGAAGCTTGCGAGTTCGAGGAGTCTGGGGTAGAATTGTAGATCACAAAAGTTTTGGGTGCAAGATGTATATCACGGAACAAGCGATATGAGAGTTCGATAGCGCCAATGCCGAAAACCGCGGCCATAAAATTGGCTAAGTATGGAAAGGAACAACAGTTGGAATCATGATGTGAGGGTATAGACAGAGATGCGGATCTGTCAGTCCACCAACCAGGGAACCCATGATCATAAAAAGGCGACTAAGTATAGAACTAGAAAGGGATAATAGAGGGGAAGAAGAAAAGGGAAAAAGGGGTAAGTATCTCACACAACAACATCTATTATTCGTTTATTAATGCCAATGTTTTCAAACCCATGTGGTGAGTTTTCACTAGTAAAAGCACAATGAATTTGCACTGGGAAGGGTGCAAATGTGGCAGGGATGGAAGGGAGCGATAAATGGTTTAAAAATTTTGTGAACCCGGGTATAGTGAAGCTTGTGAGTTGGAGGAGTCCAAGGTCGAATTGTAGATCACAGAAGTTTTGGGTGCAAGATGTATATGATGGAACATGGGGCATAAGAGTTCGATAGCGCTAACCCGGGATCTCGTGGTCAGATAATTGGCTAAGTATTGAAAGGTACGACGGTCAGTCGGGCTCATGATGTGACGATATAGATGGAGATGAGCTAACACGAGACCCCATGATCAGATAACTGGCTAATTATTGAAAGGGATGGCGGTCGGTCGGGCTCATGATGTGACGATATATATGGAGATGAGCATCTTCCAATTCACCAACCCGAGAACCCGCGATCATTGAAATGCGACTATGTATATTACAAGAAAGGGATAATAGAGAGGAAGAAGACAAGGGAAAAACAGGTAAGTATAGAGGAGGGAAAAGAAAGGGAGAAAAGAACATTTAGTCTCAGGTATGTAATATACTTGGAGGTCGACAAAGTTCAAGTCTAAATATATTTTCTTTATATTTATTCGAATACTATTCATATTAATTTATCTTAATAGATTATTTGTGGTCCAAATGTAAACCATGTTCCAATTTGTAGGGTGTCTTTGGCTCGCAAATATTTCTCAAACCCATAAGCAATAGAAAAAAAATTGACGTAACATTTTTATATGGAATCTTATTCTCAAATATAAGAAGCTGTAATATATGCACAATATTAAACAGGAAGGTGATGTCAACACCTAAGTTTCCATGTTGAAATAGTCATTTATTGACTTTATTTCCGGGGCCCTGAAGAATTAAAGCAGGATGAGCCTACCCATTTCTTTCTTAAGTATAGGGTGGGTGCCACAGAACTTCGTCCTATCACAAATTATTCTTCCATGTAAAATGTAAGGAGTGAATAGAGTATCTTTTATTTAAATCGAGGTACTGGGCAGGGGAAATAAAGAGGTTGAATTCATCTATCAATAGCTATACAAGAAAATGAGTCAATTTTTWAAAAAAAAGACAAAATTCAAAAAAACAATATTAAACATTGGAAAAAACCATACAACAACCTCAAATATTTTATATTCAGATAAACTGGCTTACAAAAATTATATAGTTCAACACATATTCTTTGAAATTTAAATGCATTTTCCATAATGACTGGGATTGGGGCTCCCGCAGACCATAAATAAAATCTGTACAAGAATCAAACTTGTAGAAAGAATAAAGTCGACGATGGTAGACAACAAGGCGACGATGGTAGACAACAAGGCCTGGCAAGAAGAAAGACACAATTGTCAATCCTCGGTTAAAACTTTCTATTTAAAGAGGTAGAGTAACTGGATGGAGACATTGACAAAGACAAAAGAATGTGATTAGTATGAACTTACTATGATGGTATCCCATGCCTTGTCATTTTCTCACTGATGTCCTTTTATGGCTTTACTCGACGGTTATGGGAAGTGTCTCAAGCGTCCTTTTCCCTTCATTGACAATCTTGTCGACAAACTTTTTGAACCACTCCTCGATGTAGCTTCGCATGGGCACCACATTGATTTCTTGCCGGATTTGTATACTGAAGAATTCACTTTCCAAGTCCCTTAGATCAATAGAGAGGTTGTGCAATGCTTCTTCAATATCTTGGTTTTTAATCGAATAATCAACTAGGAAATTTTTCACGCCATCTTCACCATATTCAAGAATGCCATAGAAATTTTCAAATGATAGTCTTTTATAGATCTCAACTTGATCATCAAATGCTTTCCTGGTTAAAAACAACGAGTTGAATATCAACTTTGGGTCCTGGACTTCATGGGTGCTTCTAGATAGATCTATCTCAGTTATCTTCTTGAATAGTTTGTCTCTTCTATATATGGCCTGGCTACATTAGCTTTTTATTCAACATTCCGTACTTTGATAAGTGTTAATTTCCCTCTATCATCAAAAAATTGGGGTTTAAGGTGCCTTCTTTGTAATGTTCATGGTCATCCACATTTGAGACAACTTAGAGATGCCATTCAGGCCCAATTGAAGGACGAGGGAGTGGTTTTATGTGACGCCGGCTTTGGGGGAAATTGTTTTTGTTAGACAACAAAAGCTCAGACAAAAAATTCAAGTATCTTATGATTGGTATTCTCACTGTATTCGATCATTTGGTTGGTTGAAAGGCCTGCCTGGAGATTTGTATGTTGAATTTATTTGTTTTTATTGTTGTAAATTGGAAGGGACTTTCAAGTCACCTGCAAAATTCTCCTTTGTTGAAGTATATAGCTTCTTCCAACAACACATATATGGGAAGTGTATCAAATTCTGCAGACCACACTAGAATTTATCTTTCGTCAGAGGAGTGGCACATATCATGGATCACAAAATGGTTTGGAATATTCAAAAGTGACGCCAAATATTACTGCATGCCCGAATATATTCAGAAGGAAATTATAAAGTTGGATCTTCATGAAGGTGAGAAACTATATCAGTGGTTGAATCAACATCCTAAAATTACAAAACTTTCTATCTCAAAGTTTTTTGAGCGACTTCTGGATGTAGTAAAAAACTCGACAGAAAGTCAGCTTCTATCTCAAGGTTTTTTGAGCGGCCTCTTGATGTAGTAACATACTCGACATACAATCAACTTTCGATCACTACTGCACATTATTTGCACTATTCCTATGCAAATAATTATATCCGGGTCGAAGAGCTTAGTACTCTTTGCAAGAATATTCTACTAGTAGTTGAAGGTGGGTATATAGCCAGGGAACAAGGCTCTCAAAATTTTCTCATGGATGCATCAACGAGTAACTGGGAAAAGTTAACGGGGAGGAATTGTGGACTATAGACTTTGAAACACTTTCTGAAGATTACTTTATACTACCACCTTCTGCAGGAAGTTTGACATATACAGGTAATGATTTGGTTTCTGAAGACCACCTTTTACTACCACCTTCATGCAATGATTTTGTTTCATTCTTTAGAAGATACCTTGATGTAGTAGATATTCCAGAGCTATTTCCACTGAATATCAATCTTCCTGCTGTTTCCCATGCTTTGAATAAGGAGAATGCATTTCTTTTGTTGCAGTAGATCCGATATTTGAAAAAACGCGGAAATTGCTCGGTGCTTGAAGTACTAATTTGTTTGGTTCGGATAAATCGCCATCACCTCGCCGCAAACCTCCCTCAAGTTTTTGATCAAGATCACAGGTCGATAAGCACATAGTACCTTCCTGGTCATAGAGTGCTTCCATCCCTAGCTTGGGTTTGCACAAATGGTCGATATTCGTATGCAACACAACCTGGCCCACTAAAACCTGCACCTACATGCAATTGAACAGATGTAAAAGTATATCAAGTCGTGACTCCAAGCTACAGGTAGCTTCAGCTTCAAACATTGACACTAACGGTGGCAATGGGAATAGTGTCATCGATTGCAGGGCGATCATGCGGTGAACCAGTAGGCCTATCATTGTCAAAGCACTTAGACTGCAGTGTTGTTAGACCTGCAAAAGAGCATCGACTTTAGCATTTCTTTGTCATGACAATTACAATGTTGCTGTGAGTTCGGACATCTTTGGAGGTTGGTTGTCCTGTGCGATGATGACCTCGACATTAGGTGCATGTCAAAAATTTATTATCTGGAGATTGCAGTGTTAATGCAATTGCCATAGTCAATGATGAATTGAATGCATTACCACAAACAATATTAATTGTGTAATTAATTTACATTCTCGAAGGACGTGAATCCCAAGTAACGACTCAAACTTTTCGATCAATGGTGTGTTAAAAATATACATTATTTTACATTTTAAAAAATAAAAAATTGTATTTTCTATGTCTAACATTAGGTTTCACACATAAACATTTTTAAGTCAACTGAAATTAATATATAGTCAAATCAGATCCCAGGAAGCGATCAAACTCCCTAGAGCTAGTTTATTTCCATGATGTTAGTTGGGATAGAAAGATCCACAACCAAGAGAAAGAAACAAGCCAACAATAAAATCATCTGTGCAAACCCAAGATGGCGATGGAAGCAACCGATGACCAGGAAGGTAGTCTATACTTATCGATATGTGATCCTGATGAACAACTCGAGAGACGCTTGCGGCGAGGTGATGGCTATTTATTTGAACCAGACAAGTTAATACTTCAAGCATTGAGAAACCTCCGTTTTTTTCAAATATCGGATCTACTGCAACAGAAGAAATGCATTCTCCTTATTCAAAGCACGTGAAACAATAGGAAGATTGATATTAAGTGGAAATAGCTCTGGAATATCTACTACATCAAGGTTTCTTCTAAAGAATGAAACAAAATCATAACATGAAGGTGGTATTAAAAGGTAATCTTCATAAACCAAATCATCACCTAAATACATCAAACTTCCTGCAGAAGGTGGTAGTATAAAGCAATCTTTAGAAAGTGTTGCAAATTCCATAGTCCAAAATTCCTTCTCATTAAATTTTCCCAGTTACTCGTCGATCCACGCATTATAAAATTTTGAGAGCCTTGTTCCCTGATTATATACCCACCTTCAACCAATAGGATAATATTCTTGCAAAGAGTGGTAAGCCCTTCGACCCAGATGTAATTATTTGCATAGGAATAGTGAAAAAAATGTGCAGTAGTGAAAGAAAGTTGATTGTATGTCGAGTCTGTTACTACATCCAGATGTCACTCAACAAACTTTGAGATAGAAGCCGACTTTATGTCGAGTCTGTTACTACACCCAGAAGTCGCTCAACAAACTTTGAGATAGAAAGTTCTGTAATTCTAGGATGTTGATTCAACCACCCATACAGTTTCTCACCTTCGCGAGGATCCATATTTATAATTTCCTTCTGAGTATATTTGGGCATGGAGTAATATTTGGCATCACTTCCGAATATTCCAGACCATTTTGCAAGCCATGATATGTGCGACTCCTCTGACGAAAGATAAATTTTGGTGTGGTCTATAACATTTGATACACTTGCCAAATCTATGTTGTTGGAAGAAGCTATATACTTCAACAAAGGAGCATTTTGCAGGTGACTTGAAAGTGCCTTCCAATTTCCAGCAACAAAACAAAGAAGTTCAACATACAAATCTTCAGGCAGGCCTTTCAACCAACCAAAGGATCGAATACAGGGAGAATACCAATCATAAGATACTTGAATTTTTTTGTCTGAGTTTCTGTTGGCTAACATATTTTTTTTCCCTCAAAGATGACATCACATAAAACCACTCCCTCGTCTTTCAATTGGGCCTGAATGACATCTCTAATTTGTCTCATATGTGGATGACCAGGAACATTACAAGGAAGACACCTTAAATGCCAAGTTTTCGATGTGTTAGCACTCTGTAATTTTCCCAAGGCTGTGAGGCAGTCACAGAGGCAACATCAAAACCACTTCGAGTCTTGGATCTATCCCTCCAAGACTCAGAGAGGGATCTCTCTGTATGATGTAGCTTTGTTTGAAGAGGTATTAGGCTAGTTATGAAGAACATGAGTTGGGGGTTTGGATGTGGTTGATGAGTTTCTCAGATCACCATTGGGCTATGGGGTCTGTTTATAAGACAATGATAAAATCAAATCAAGAGGTAAATGTCTCCACAGGGAAAGATAGTAACAACTGTTGGATCGAATCAAGTTTAAAGGGTGTCTATTTGAGGAAAAATGGGGAAGAAAAACTGAGCAAATGAGCAGTTAAGAATTCATAGGCTGAGTTTTAGAAGAAAACATAAAGATTATTGAAAAATTTGGACAAAGAGCATGCATGCATAAATTCTTCTCCATTAACTGTTTTTCAATAATAAGAAATGAAAATGTTTGAATGATAGCAGAAAGATTATTAAAAACAGACAAGCGACACACCACCAACACTGCTACACGAGAATCCTATAAGTCATTTTCTCCATTAATGATTTGTCATTCCAACATTACAGAGAAACCTCCTGAAGCAACAAGGCCCACAGTCCAGCAAAAAAGGACCAAAATATTTACACAGGTCGAACCCTTTTACATTAAAATCATCTGGATAAATAGGATAGACCATCCCAATTAGTTTCGGAACTCGGTTTAACCTCCTCAGCCAAAAATAGCCACCACTCCCACAAAATTTGGAGCTTTCTGCCATGAAAAATGGACCGGTTTACTACGAAACAGGGGTCCGAACAGACGTGATTTTTTATTTAATGATTACACTTGGGAGAAAACTGAAATAGATTATTGTATATGGGCATGTGATGGACAAAAACCTCCTTCAGTTTCGCCAAATTCGTCCCCAGCTGGCCGTGACAGCTCCTGCAAGATCGGGACTGAAAATGAAAATTGAAAATCTGGAAAAATAGGCCTCGAAGATGCCTTCGATTATCCCTGCTTGTAATTCCTCTGAAAAAACTGAGAGAGGTTTTTGTTCTTCAGCCCGTTATGAGAAAAAACCTCTCTCGTATTTTCAAAATCCATCTCCATTTGCCCAAAAATCGATCTGGAAGTGGGCATGGTAACACAGGCAAAAAATGGCAAAAATGTGCAAAAGTGGTTTTTTAATGAAGAGCGGTATTTCGGACCCTCCCCCCCCTCGTTAAATGTAGAACGCCCGGGGGGGGTCCAAAATTCAATCTGGACCGTTGATTGGATTCTCCGTCCCTCGGCCATTCAAATGTGCATGGTTGTTATTTCAATTCTGGACCCCCCCTCTCGTTAAATTTCAGAAGGTGAGGGGGGGTCCGGAATTAACATGCGTCGTTGATTAAATTATATGGTAAGTGGATGGGGGGCGCGGGTATGGGAGTTGCACGGGTAATGTGAGGGAGGGAGTGTGAAGGGGATAGTGGAAGGTGACGT
>SNQJ01S0001159.1:0-16188 GCA_010110895.2 Picea sitchensis | reverse complement strand
CAAGTTCACAAGAGGAGCGCCCAAAGGCAAGCCAAGTTGGCAAGAGGAGCGACCAACCAAAAAAATCGAAAGAGCCAGCGACACAGGTATGGTGGGAAAAAAAACTTGGGGTTTCTTGAAGGCAAGGAAAACTTGGGGTTTCTAGAGGCAACGCAAGGAAAATTCGCAAGAGGAGCACCCGAAGGCAATCCGTGTTGGCAAGAGGAGCGCCCAACAAACAAAACCGAAAGAGCCAGCGACACAGGTGCGGTGGGAAAAAAACTTGGGATTTTCCGAATGCAAGGGAAACTTGGGGTTTCCAGAGGCAACGCAAGGCTAATTGGAAAGAGGCATGCCCAAAGGAAAGCCAAGTTATTCAGAGGAGCACCCAACCAACAAAACCGAAGAGCAAGCGACATAACTCATGTGTGAAAGAAATTGGGGTTTCAAGAAGGCAAGGAAGGGCGAGATGGAAATATGGGAGCATAAAGGCAAGGCGAGTTGGCAAGTTGGGCACGCAAAGGGGGGCGCCCAAGCGCAAGGCAAGGTAAGTTGGCAAGATGGGCTCCCAAACGCACGAAGAGACACAACGAAAATGACCACACAAGGAAGCACTAGGAAAAAAGACGAGCCATATGATGGATAAGAACCAATTTTGGCTTGGAGGTAGATTTTTTAATATGGCATGGCCGAGGTTGGGCAACCAAGGGCAAGGCAAGGCGAGTTGGCAAGACACAAGGAAGATGCAAGGTGTCGGGAGGAAATACATAAGGAAAGGCAAGGCGAGGTAGCGCTAGTAAAGAAGACGAGCCAACCGCCGCATAAGGAGTAAATTTGGTCACAAATTAAACTTTTTTAAGATGGCCTAGGCAAGGCATGGCATCGAGAGGCAAGACATAAGGCAATTCAATGTGCTAGGAGGCAAGGTCGTGCTAGGCAATAAGATGAGCCAACCATTGGATAATGAATAAAGTTACTCACATCTTAACTTTTTTAAGACGACCTGGGCAAGGCAAGGCACTAAGAGGCAAGGCAGGGCAAGGCACACGACAAGGTAAGGTGCAAGGCAAGGCAAGGGAAGGTGCAAGGGAGGCAAGGCATGGAAAGGCACCAAGAGGCAACGTAAGGTGCCAAAAGGCAAGGAAAGCCAAGGTGCTAAGAGGCAAGGCAAGGGAAGGTGCCAGGAGGCAAGGTAAGGTGTGTTGGCATGAGGAGACCTCATGAAAATTTGGGAACGACCACATAAGTTAGTGCCAGGAAATAAGACAAGACAACCATCGGATAAGGAGTAAAGTTGGTCACAACTTAACTTTTTTAGGGTGGCCTGGGCAAGGCAAGGTTTCGGGATGCAAGGGACAAGGAAAAGTGTCCGGAGGCAAGGCAAGGCAAGGTAGTGCTAGGCAAGAAGACGAGCCAATCATCGGATAAGGAGTGAAGGTGGTCACAACTCAACTTTTTTAAGACGGCCTAGGCAAGGCAAGACAAGGAAAGACGCGAGGAGGCAAGGCAATGCAAGGTAGTGCTAGGCAAGAGGACGAGTCAATCACCGGACAAGGAGTGAAGGTCGTCACAACTCAACTTTTTTAAGACGTCGTAGGCAAGGCAAGACAAGGAAAGGCACCAAGAGGCAAGGCAAGGCAAGGTGCGAGGAGGCAAGGTGGGGAAAGGCACCAAGAGCCAAGGCAAGGAAAGGCGCCAGGAGGCAAGGCAAGGCATGGAAAAAGGAAAGGCAAGGCATGGAAAAAGGAAAGGCAAGGCAAGGCAAGGTAATGACGGGCAAGAAGATGAGTCAGCCATCAGATAAGGTGTAAAGATGGTCAGAACTTAACTTTTTTAAGATGGCCTGGGAAAGGCAAGGCAAGGAAAGGCATCGGGACACAAGGCAAGGCAAGGCAAGGCAGGGCATGATATAAGGAAAGGCAAGGCACAAAGAGGCAAGGCAAGGCATGAAGAGGCAAGGCAAGACAAGGTGTGAGCGGACGAGTTGGGGCGCGACGAACCAACCGATGGGAAATTTGGTGGATGCGTCATGACTTAGGAGGACCCATGCGGTGAGTTGGTGAGTCGACCTGACTCTCATGCCAAATGTTTTGGCGATCCATGGGATGGAGTGAGCACATATAAGTAAGGCATGAGTTTGGATGAGTCAAGGAAGGAAAACTCGAGCAGAGAAGAGTGAAGATAGATTTGACTAAGTGTCTTGGTTGGGCATCTTGGTGGAGAGCACACGACAAGTCTCAAAGTTGAGTCGTTGGACGAGTTGGCAGTGCACATGATGGAGAGGAGACTTGCGACAGATGTGCAAGGCAAACTCAGGTTGTGACAGGGGGGTCTATGAGACGGTGAAGTGAGGAAAAAGTCGTCGAAGTGACTTGGACGAATTTTGTATGTCTTTGTATGGAGTTGCAGCTCCCCTCTTATGACCGTCTCTCATTGTAACATTCTATACATTGTGATCTAGGGGTGTCAGGCACAATTTGTGTTGACCAACCACACTTGTGTCTCTTCTCGTGTATGGATGATTGCATGTTCTTAATGGCTTAAATGACTGAGCATAGAACCGTGTAATTGTCTAAGCGTAAACAATGTATGTTTAGTGTAACCTGACACAATTGTCTCGGGGCAGAGTATGGGTGTTCCCTGAGTGAGGCGTAGTTTGGATGGATTACGACTTGGGAGGGGCAAGACACCAAGCCAAAAATGTCGCGGTGTCGGGCGACTTGGGAGCACCAAGTCGAGTTGGATCCTTGGGCAGACTGTGGGTGCATGAAAGACTCGACGCATGATTGGGTTGATTACACATTGGGTCCACATTGGACATGTAGTGGATTGAAGGCACCTTTTCCAATATAAAAGGAGGACACCTCCATTGTGCAAAGTCATCCAATAAGAGTTCAATCAATGAGTGCCTAACAAGGGTGGACAAGGAGTTATGAGGTACAAAGTCTAGTTTTGGGGGCACAATGAACTACTTGGACGATGTCTGCACAAAGCACTTACACATCTTGGAAAGTGTCTGAGGCACTGCAGAGCTAGACTAAGGTTGCGATAAGAAAGGAAGATGTGTTGCAGGAGGCAGATCCACAGATGCATTGGGGGTTGGATTGTGCAAGTCTTTTGGGCAGTAGGGATAGGTGCCATGACTTATTTGTATTTCTACGAAAGAGTCACAGGGAGAAGGCTGCACCCACCCCCTTGTTGTATCTTCGAAAATGCTCTTCATATTAATAAGCTTAAGGAATCTGCCCATAACAGTGTGTTGTGGTCTCTTTATACTTGTTGGATGTTATTGTTCATTTCTTTGTTTTGGATGGATAGGTATTGATGAGTATTGACCATGTGTTAAAACATAACCGAGATTCTTTAAGGCCACAGTTGGACGTGTACCTATTATTAGAGAACTCGGTTGCATATCTAACAAATTGTAGCTCAAGGCACAGTTATCGATGGTCCTTAAGTGAAGAGGCATATTCTGATTGTAGTAGGGGCACGTTGGTATACCTTTTAAACCCAATACATTGTGAGTGACACATAGGTTTAAGCACATACTATTGAGATTGTTATACCTTTTAAACCCAATACCACTTCATGAACATGAGTATTATTTTAAAAACTAGTTATAGCTATAAAACTCCCCATAAGTATAACAAGTGTCCACTTATTTAACAATTTTGTACCTCATATATATAATCTAAAACTAGATCTGGTCAATTCTTGTGATGGTTAATGTATCCAAACCTTTTGATGCTCTTGTTAGTTTATTTGGATATCTTCGATCTCAAATTTAGTCTTTTATTTTTTTCAAATTTTATAAATAAATAATAGCTATAAAACTCCCCATAAGTATAACAAGTGTCCACTTATTTAACAATTTTGTACCTCATATATATAATCTAAAACTAGATCCGATCAATTCTTGTGATGGTTAATGTATCCAAACCTTTTGATGCTCTTGTTAGTTTATTTGGATATCTTCGATCTCAAATTTAGTCTTTTTTTTTCAAATTTTATAAATAAATAATTTGTTTTTTTTTTTTTCTTTAATTTTGCAATCGTATTTTTTTACATAGATTTACAACTTCATTTATCCGGAAATGAAAATACTACTTTAATGAATTTAACATATTTTCCACTACTATACAATAATTTATCATGAGTGAATGAATCTTTACACATGGAAATGGCATTAACACATTATTATATATATATACCGAAAGGAGTTAACTTAAATATAGGTGTCAATTTATGATATATTTCCTACTTTAGATAAGTGAATGAACATTTTCAATATTGTCACCCGGTGTTCAACAGACGAAGGTTATACAATTTAATTAAAGTTAGCATTTAATGCGACAAATTATTAAGAGGCGAGCGTTGTGAAGAGCACTTTTACGCATGAATGCCACAGATTCTGTAAATGCCCGTGGCGTTTCTTTATTGGCCAATCTCTTTCCAATTTTACCGTTTCCGTTGTTACCCAATCGTTCTCACCTCCATGCGAAATTGCTTATCGCCTTGTTTGGAACTGGAACGTTCTCCAGGTCGCCCGGGAGGCTGCCCTTCTAAACATAACCGAATCCTCCACTGCCCAGTTGCTTTGGTTCGAAACGTCATCCTTATACAATTGATCAGGAAAATAATTATGTCACCAAACGTTAAATAAGAAAAATCACTACATTAAAAAAAGCACTACAGTATCAATCTTTGAGAGCCTTGAAACGTCGGCTAAAGCACTACAGTATCAGTCTTTGAGAGCCTTGAAACGTCGGCTCCTCTCGGAGTGATATCACATCCATTTCATCGTGCAATGATCAACCTCTCAATTCCACGAATCCGCCTCTGCTGTCCTTTTTTGGCATCTCATTGCAAGCACGCACACCACGCGCGATCAGGTGACCAGTCCATAGAATTCGACCCTCGCCCCTTTACGGGTTGGAAGCCTTGTAGTCAATTGCAGAAGTAAAAATTAATCTGGCTGAACTTGCCATCATACCTGCGCACTACATCAAAAGACCATGCACACTTCATTCAAAGATATACCGTCGACACAGAAATGTTGCGAGCGGCGGAGGCTGGCACTGAGAGACTTCATGTGGAAGAGGGGGCAGCCATTGCCATCGAGCATCATCGGTGGAGGCGAGAAACCGCGTGAAGAATTTCCATTGTCCGAGGAAGCCGAAGAGGCTTTCTGGAAGAAGAAATAGAAAAAAGAAGAAAAGGATAGGATGGGTAATGGAAGTAGATTCATCCCTCATTTAAATTTCTGCAATTCAAATGCGAGGAATGGCGGAACGGGGAGTTGGGCGGCAGAGGGGCGGATGAGGGGTATTACGGCTGGCTGTGCGTTCTACCTTTCGGTGCCCGGTGCCCGAGACGTCCCATCGGGCTCCAAAAGGTAGCGCAGCATTTACCCCCATATTATATTCCACTGACTAATGTCAAAATCAACGGATGACATTAAAGCTAACTTATTGATCCTATCCAAAATGGTCCACCAATAAAAACCAAACTGTCATCACAAAGGGCATCATATAAAATGATTAGTGAGCGACAACCTTTGCTTTGGGTCAAGAAAGAGTCGATTTAATCATACTAAATCGATAAGAAACAAATGCTCTTGTTCGGCATGTCATGAGAGAAATCAAAGCAGTTATTTAGGTAGTCACAAGAACTGAAATAGACTGGATATTTTTTTGGCATTCCGTCATATGGATTTCTTATTCTTCAGATTCTGTTAATTCCTGAAATGATATTCATTTGTTATTTTTGTTGAGCTCTTTATAGATCAAGTGAATGAAAATGTTTAAAGGTATGACGTCTTTATTTTCACATCTTTTCTTCATCAGAAAACCCCAAAGACTGCAGTAAAAAACCCCAAACGTTGTATAGAAAAAATTGTGGCTGATTCTATAGTCATTAACTATGAACCATTAAAGATATTTTTTTTGCTATTTGAATATAATAATAAGAAGAACGTGATCACTTTGGATGATTTTGAATCTCTTATGTAGAACTGGAAACAAACTGTGAAAATTCATTCTTTTTATATTGCTTTAATATTTCTACCGAAAACTGAAATATTTTTCAGTACTTGCTCATTATTATCTATATTTATATTTTCACAGTAAATAATTTATTATTAAATTCTGTTTTTATTTTGATATTTTAAAAAATTGAAACATTATATGCAACATATATTGTATATATGGTAAAAATAAGATAATAATATTTTGTATTGTATTATAAGATTAAATTCAAATTAATCTAAAATAAAATAAGATAAATATTATAAAATGAAATAGTATAAGTTTGAATTTAATTTGGTTTAAGATAAGATAATTATTATAAATTCAAATGATATAAATTCAAATTCAATCTACCTTAAGATAAGATAAATATTATAAAATGTGATAGTATATCATGTATCATTTTACACACAAATTTCTAAGATGGAGAAATGGATGATCATCAATATGTTGTATGGCAGAGAAACGATAGAAGATGGCACATATTATTTTGGATGTATATTGCATTCTTTATTCATTACTTTCTGTTATGTTATCATTTTCTGCTAAGAAATAAATGCTAATTTACATTTTTTTTTTTCTAGTTTACCATGACAATTTTTATTGAAGTTGCAATTTTTAACCTGAAATTATTGTTTTTAATTTTGAAATGGATTCGAGTCAAAGATGTCAATTTTTCTTTTCCATCAAGTGTTGTTAATGCAAATGAATAACATATCTGCTAATTGTTGTTAATTGAATTTTAGCAAATGATTTAATTTATTTCTAAAAAGCACAAATAACACCTACCAAGAAAACAACCTTTACATATAATTTAGGTTAGATATGTACAACAATATCATTACACCTATTTTATATGTTACATTATCGAAAATTCAAATCATGCAACTCTAACAACACTGCTGAAGGATAACTATCTCATCACCCTTCTTACATGTTTATCATTTAAAATTAACAACACCTACAATGTAGTGACACCTTCATTGAAATTTGATTAACACTAGGTTATAATAAGGGATTACTTTTCCTAAAGTAAAGTTTAATGGATCATTTTGAATAAAAATCATTTTAGAAAAAAGAAACAATGGATACTTTTCCTAAAAAACTATCAAGCAAAAATGTCACATGACCTTTTATACCTTAACGTCTAGTAATTAATACTAGATTATTTTTCAAAAAAATAATGAAATATTTTTCCTATAATTTATTCATCTAGAAAATGGCTTTCTCACCTCATTGTTTATATCAATTGTGCCTTAACCTTGCAGATACTTCCCAAAAGCTTTATGCTTAATTGTTGAATGTTCAATATGTTGAAAATATCGTCAACCATTTGTTCAATGCCATGTTGGAATCAAGCATTATGCCTTTCCACCTTGATTAAATTTTTATTATTTTGTACTTTATCTTATTAATGACATTTAAAAATATATTAATATTAGGAATCTTTTTTCATAGCAGTAAGAAAAATTATGAATTTTGCAGACCAATCAGAATTTTGCAGAATGGCCTATTAAACAAGGAGTAGCTCCTCACATTTGGAATAATTTCCTATATGATTGGTTGTGGAATACTCCTCACTTGTGAGGAGTTATTACTATATTTGAATTATATATATATATATATATATTAGTGTATAACTCCAACATTGATCTTTCCAAATTTGATAGAATTTTTTGTTGGAAGTTATAGTTCAACTTCAATGTCACACCCCACCACTACTATATAATTATTCAAGAATTATATAGACATTCTTAGATTTTAACAAGTCTTTTTAAACTCACTTGTAGGATGAATGACTCAATTTATTTGGATCTGATCATCACCCTCCATAATAATTAGCCTATATTTGTGTTTTAGTATCTCTCTTTTACTCTAAAATTTAGGGTTAGTTAGTATGATTTTTTAGATTCATGTAACTAATTGGTTATTTACTTTTTCACTTTGTAAAGCCTATTCTTTTATTATTAAAACATTTTCTAAATTTACATCCTCAAGTCATCAACTTGTCAATCCACAATAGCCCACAAATAGGGCTTTTGTATTCTCTCACAATTTTGATAAGAATTTGGCAGAAATTTCATGGCTAAGTAAACTTATATCATTATTCAAATTGCATGCTTAGTTTCTTTCTCTTTCACCTAGTGGGAAAATATTCTAACTTTGCTTAAATGAAATATTTTGGGTGAATTTAACAAAAAATGCCAAGATTCTTGTGTAAATGCCATTATGGAGAATGGATGTCGATTTTAAGCGATTTCTATTATTATTATTATTATTAAACATCTTATATATATGATTTTAGTGGAATTGCGTCCATAAGGCGACCATAGTCGCCTAAAGAGACACTCCGGCGATGAGTCAAGGCCAGGAGTCGGAATGGACCCTACCATGACCGGCAGGAGAAAAATCCTATTAAGTGGTAATTGAGAAGGAAACGCAGGATGAGGAGCCGCAGATGAAGATCAAGCATGATAAGTTTGCCGTTGTGTAAGAAGAAGATGCTGGAAGTCGGCAGATTCTCCACGGACGAAATGGTTTTGGCAAATGGTTAACTGGCAACGCGGTTTCGTTTGATGAAGCAAATCCAGATGATGGTCAAGGAGATAAGGGAAGTTGATGTTGTTTTAAAAAGAACTGGTCAACATGACAGCGCATAAAGTCGAGACCTACACGAAAGAGATATTTGTTAAAGCGAGGAGCTTCAGGAGACTCCAAGCTCCAGTTATCGGATTCACGACGCTGGAAAGCTCAGGAGAAAGATATCATGATTTATAATGTGGAGTATGATGGTGAGCATATCTCCACTCGAAGATGCGCTTAACTCCATCGTTCATTACGCAATATCTTCCAGCGAAGGAGAGGCGCCGCCTCACGCCTCGAGAGCGCTGCTGCGTGATCCAGAATTAATTGAAGACAATATGAAGATGAGATATGCCGCATTGCTTCAGAAAGGCTAAGGTTTTCGCGACAATAGGTCGATAACGTATGGGATCTACATCCAATTTGGAGTATATTTCCATCATTGTAATCTATCCATTAGATAGGTGTTTTGAACGGTGATTTGACACCAATTAAATAACTTTGCAAGGAAGTCATGATTCTCATAAATATTTGTATTGTGCTGTGCGCAGAGGTTAGACGATGGGTAGTAGGAGAAAACTCATAGAGCCGAGACTCAACAGTAGCTCTGACTATCAGAATTGGCATTTCTTACCCATTAATAAAATGACAGCTTTCCCGCTTTATATCGAATTCAAGGATGGTGCTACAGGAATGAAATCACATGCAAGGATAGAGGATACGCTTTATATCCGAGAGGTGTGGTTATGCTGGCATGGTTCTCTAGGCTAAATGCAAGGAGTGCAACATTGCATAAGGAAAACCTCGGCGAGACAACGAAGGAGGTGTGTTCAAACAAGGAGTCGGAAGAGAAGTTGCCAGGAGGGCACGCCATATTTATTCACAACTCAAGGAGAAATTTTGCTGCGGTTAAGCAATTCGGAAATAAAGATCGGCAGAGATACGGGCCGTGAGTTAACAACACTCAAAATTTTCCAAGAGGGTATCGAAGTTATGTGTGATCATGTAAAAAGCAACACGATCGGCGTTGTAGTAACCTGCAAAATTTGAACATTCCGGTGAAGGAAGGATTTGCAAGAAGCACATCAACAAGGAAAGGAGATGCCTTAAACCTTCAACAAGGCTAAGGGAGAAGTCGTCGAAGAAATAATACAAGCGCAAGGACTGCACTGAGATAAACTATAATTCCATCTTACAAAGCCCGGAGGAGGAGTGAAGTTTTCGAGAACTATAGTTCACAAAAGAACTGCGGAATAAAGGCCTGCCGAGTAAAGTCGCAGAGGAGTCTACGCAGAGTTCTACAAGGAGTGAAGAAGAGGATTCGAGAACAACTTAAGTATCGAAAGGGGATTTTGCACCAAGAGTGTAAAGCAAGTCCAAGAGATCTAGAAATCGCACACCGCCGGCGAAGACAAAAGTAAGATCGAAGTTCGGGAGTAGGAGCTTCAGAAGTTTTGTCGAGAGCAAACAAGAATCGCCGGAGGAGAAATTTGAATCTGTAACGGCCGAAATCCAGAAGGCAATATGAGAGAGCTCCGATATTTCTGGAGGAGGAACCCTTTGAAAGCGGCAAGGATAATAATCCAAGATCTCGATGAGGAACTTACCAGTTTAAGGAGGAAACGTGGATTTAAATCATCATTTCATTGATCATTGCCAAGTCGAAAAGCGTTAGTTGGGAAGGAAGAACCGCGAACCGGAACTCTACCCATCACAGCCATGATCACAAGGAGGAATGTGACCGAGATCAAGTCCCAGTATTTGTCATCTGTGTGGATCTGAAAGCGGAGGAAGTACCGCGGAAAGTCCCTGCCAGACGTGGAAGGAGTTGAATTTCGCCAGTCCGGTGGTCATATCAAAGAGAGATTCTAGCATTGAGACCTAGCACCCTTTGGCATAAGGGTTAAAAGCGCAAGGGGTTCGCAGGTGCCACATAGTGGGTGTCGAGGAAGTAAAAGGGCCTGTGTCAAGTCAAAAGCGGTTCCATCCAGAGCCCAACGAGTCATTCGAACCTCTCGACGAATTTGAATGAGGATCCTAGACCCGAGATCAACTAGCCCCAAAGGAGAGGCATGAAGGGAGGTTAAGTCACATGGTATCGAGTTTGATTTCTCTCGCGCAGAGAAGCTGAGACAAAGGAGTTGGTGAATCTCGATTTTGTAGGCTAGGGAAGATATGAGCATGCTCTGAAGTTGTTGCGGAAGGTACAACGATGATGATAGGTAATGTAGACAAAGCAAGATGGCTACCGTAAGGTCATAAATGTCGAGGATAATTCCACTCTGCGTAAGAGCAGAGCTTAAGATGGATAAGGTTTCGCTGAAATCGTTGCCAAATGGAGAAGCTAAGATTCAAATGTAGCAGATTCAAAGGTACAGTCGAGGTACGAATGGCCTTTGAAGAGAATAGCTAGATGGTCTGTTCAGAGGTTGTTTTCTAGGAGGCAGCAACAAGTAGAAGAGGTATATTGAGGTACGTCAAGAACCTCAACCCTAAGGGAAAGAGATCCGAAAGAACCCCATAACTTCGTGGGAAATGAGAAGGCTAATGGATCTCTAACTCGCCAAGGGCAAGGAGAAGGTGAGCTCACCAAGAGTTCATGTCGTGGGATGTTGACAGGTGAAGAGAAGGTGGAAGAAAAACCTCACTCAAGAGGAGATTCATGTGGGACTACAAGTCATGTGATGAATATGATGAGAAGTTAAAAACTTCCACTATTGAGGAGAAGGATCAGGGGAGTATTCTGGTCATAGTGGGGATTGAGGTATTCCTACCAAGATATTGAGGAGAGTATAGCATAGAAGTTGTAGAGGCGACAGGAGGACAACAAGATGAAATTGTCATGAAGGAGGAGGATCAGATACTGAGATCTGTCCCAACTGAGGAGCACCTAGTTGAGTTATTCACTCAATGGGAATTGAGCTGAAGGCGCAACGGTGATTGGTTAGGCGCTCGGCTAAGGTGACTACCATAAAATAGTCATGCTCGAAGAGACACACCAACATGAGTCACAGCTGGAGGGAGCTTGAATGGGACCATCCGGAGGACTAGCAAGAGCATATCTGTCACGAGAAGTGGTAGTTGAGTAGCGCCGTTCGCTGATGAGATCCCCGCAGAGTGAAGACACAGAGTGGCAAGTTAAGGCCAATGGCGAAGAAGATGCTGTCGGGAAGTCGCGACATTTCCATTGACAAGGGAACGGCAAATGAGCTAGCTCCACAACGTAAGAGCCAGCTTGATGGAGCAACAACGCATGTGGTTGTAGAGATAAGGATGTCATGTTGGAGCCAAACAAGAACTACCCAACAAGGAAGTTGGGAATAGGAGACCCGCAGACGAAAGCAACAGGAAGATGCAGGAGCGTAAGGGCAATGTAAGCAAATGAGCCAAGAGATGCAGAGTTTGGGATCCGTGCGGGATTTCTCGAGAGTTCATGCCAAGAGCCAGCGATTCGTAGAGTCGCGGGAGGCATGATGCGTGAGCATCGTTCCACGCGGCGCTTGGATCAAAACACGGGCGTAATATCTGGCGAAGGAAGCACCAACTTCATTTCTCTACCTCGAGAATCCAAGGCTTGATCCAAGCATTAATTGAAGACAAGTTGGAAGAGTTGAGATATGGCTTCACACAAGCTGGAGATAAGATCGCCATTATTGTATCATCATTGTATGATCTTCATTTGATTTGGAGCAGAATTTCATCATTGTAATATGTCCATTAGATAGGTGCTTGAATGGTGATTTGACACCACTAGAGTAGTTGGAGGGAAAATCTCTATGAGCCATTTTGTATAAATATTTGTATTGTTGAAAAGTAGAGGTTAGACGATGGGTAGTAGGAGAAAACTCATAGAGCCGACCGGGCCAGTTCTGACTCACCATTGTAACGTCATTTCACCCATTAATAGAAAATGCTCATTTTCCTGCCGTGCTTCTTTGTTCAATGGATGTCATAGAATGTCTTTCGTACGCATTTGAATTGTATGTGAATGTTAGAAATCATCCTTACGGATAGAGATACATTTTTCTATCCCCTAGTGTGCGCGCTATTAGTCCGCTCTTCAGGTTATGGTAAGTGGAGCGCGCCGGCCGTATAAAACTCGCGGCTACTAACGCGAAGGAGTTCAACTGGAAAGTCGTAAGAGAAGTCGCCGAGGGCCACCCGCTTAATCACGCACTCCGGGAAAAGAAATTTCAGCGTGGTTAAGCACTGGAAAGAAAATGCGCCGGAGGAGACACCAGCCTCGAAGTTACCGACACTCTTAAATACTCTCCTGTGAGGGCACTGAGCGTGAGCATGTACGTAAGCAACACTATCGTAGTGTTGAGAATCCTGTAATTGTTTAACATTTTGGTGAAGGAAGGCTTGCAAGAAGTGCAATGACAAAAGAAAGGAGATGTCTAACCTTCCGCGGAGTAATATCAGAGAGAAGTCACGAAGTGAGACGAGTCCAAGGAGGCGCCTGGCGAACCCGAAGTTCATCTTGCCAAAGCTCGAGGAGGAGCGGAAGGTTGGTAGGAGGGCACGAGGAATTTCACAAAGGAACTGTGAATTTCAAAAGGTTTCAGTAAAGTTGAGTTCATAGAAATTCCGGCAAGGAGTGCGTATGATTCGAGAACAACAGCGAAGTCTAGGAGACTAAGAAATTGTCCACTGGGTCAGGTGTTGACGTAAGACCAAGAAGTTCACGGTAGTAGGAGTTTTAAGGTTTGCCGGCGAGCAACAAGAATCATCGCTAAGTCCCGGCGAGGATTTGAATCTGTACCGCTGATCGAAAGGTACGTGGTAGAGTCGTATGCTCCGGAGGAGGAACCCTTCGGAAAAGGGCAAGACGATAATACCCGAAGAGCTGGGGAGCGAGGAAATCCTAGTTGTCCGTTGAGGAGGGCTGGAGCGCTAGGATTGGATACCAACATTCACAAGCCTGAAAGAGTTGGGAAGCAATAACTCAATGGTCCGGGACTTCGGGATTCAACCGCAAATGCTGATCGCAAGAGGAACGTGGACCGTAGATCGGGTCCCGAAACATTCGACGATTCAGAAATCGGGAAGACAGAGAAAGAAACTCGCGAAAGTGCCGAAGTATGGTGTCACGAAGGGAGTTGGACCATGGTTGTAGTCTGTGGTCATATCAAAGAGGGAGTCTAGCATTGAGAGCTAGCACCCGTCGGCGTAAGGGTTAAAAGCACAAGGGGTCCGCAGGTGCCACATAGTAGGCGTCGGGGAATTGAAAAGGGCATGTGTCAAGCCAAATCGATTCCATCGGGAGCCCGACAAACCATTCGGTTCAGTGACTTGAACAATCCTAGACCGGGAGGTCGAGATAACCCCGAGGGAGAAAGGAAGGGAGGAGGTTACGCCGTGATGGGAAGGATCCGAAGATCCAGAGTATTCATGAGACAACTAGAGGTCGCTGGAAAGGTGCGGTGATGAATTTCTATACGCGAAGGCCGGTGGTAGGTAGAGGAGAAATTAATGCTTCCAACAACTTTGGCAACCTCTTGTCTATGATCTCTGTTATTTTGTCACCAAATTCATCCATCTCTAGATATGCCAATACTTATTGTTATATACGATGTCACGTGTAAATATGCCAACACTTATTGTTACTTATTGTTAGATACGGTGTCACTTGTAAATATGCCAACACTTATTGTTAGCCTCTAGCAGAAGATGCACTAGGAAATATTATATTGTCACCGCTTATTAAATAATTATATTTTAAAGGATAGAGGATAAGATTCTTATACCATCGAATGATGTTCACTTCCTCTACAGTTAGTTTTAGGTCTATGCCCACCGCATAAGATTCCAAAGAAACCATCCAAATCCATACACATCGCTCTTATCCAATAACATTTGAGTATGACACCAGAGTTTGAAACCCCCAAACATACGCTTAATGAGTAATCCCCGAAACAAAAATAACGAAAACTTCATACCAAGAATGACTTGAATTCTATTTCAAGTAAAGAGGTTGCAAAGAGAGTAAAGGAATATGTGATATATTACTCGATCGACGATCCGCCGTGCCTTTCACTGCAGTGTTAACATGAGTAGTCTCCCTATCAATTGTCATTTTTGAAAGACCAAAGTCGGCCAGTTTTTCGTTCATATTGTTGTCTAAAAGTATATTGGCGGTCTTGATTTCCCTGTGAATTATCTTTGAGGTAGAACCCACGTGGAGGTATTCCAGTCCTTCAATTAGAAACCATAAATTGAAATCAACGGCTAATATTGTAATCAATACGTGATCTTAATTATGAAGATCATACTTGATCTTAATTACGCCGAAAGGCTTTATACCTACGCTGACAATGGGCAGAGTTAATCACCCTTTAATCATAAATTTCAATCTTACTGTTAGCAATTGATGCTTTGCATTCTTTGTCATCCCTCAATCAATGGATGAGATTTTAATAAACTAACTTCCGCTCATTTATAAAGACGCCCGTTTATGATTACTTTTCCTTTGATACTTCAAATCAAATTAAAAAATTCACTTTGCTCATCACCAGATTGCCACGCTCAGTGCGATTAACAATAACAATAGCTATTAAGAAACTGGACATATCCGCCGATGTAAATTGCTGCCGCTTCATTCTGCTGAATACTAATTAAAAACGGCCATTTTTTTTACAGTGCGCCGTCATGTGAAATTACTGCGTGTGCATTTGAAATTACCATGGCATTTCAAATTACTGCATTTGCTTTTCAAATTTCTAAGTGAACTATGAAATCGCTGTATGCTCTTATCATCAAATGCTGTGTGTACTTCCTTTGCCGTTAGCCGATTTCATTAATTTAACAAAACAGTAAGAAAATAAATATGTTCGCAAAATAAATATGCCTTTCGGCGTTCATCAGCCACAGTCACAATTATGTGGCTGTGCTAGTTATTAAACCCATACAATATTCATGAGTACCAGAAAACCTATCCTAATTACAAATTATATCCAAACTAAACAGTGTTATGTTTGAGAAAATATCTCAAAATTACCTCGTTCAAGAATTCGTGAACTCCTTGTTGGGAGAACAATGCAAGAATCTTTACCGCTATATTATTTCCTTCTGGCAACTTACCGAAGAACACCGACCCAAAGCCCCCCTGCCCAATCTTCAGACTGAAGTTTTGTGTCGCAGTGAAGGCACGGGACTTTGTTGTATTTGGCACCATAATCACTGAGTAGTCTGCAACCCATGCATGGAAACTTAGTCATAGTCAAAGCACAATCTGATATCGACCAGATGCGGTCGAAGCTGTATAATTAGTCGTACAAAGCTATTAGGTTCAATCATTAACAAAAACATCTCACAACGATTCAACACTGTTGCATCAATATATATTTTTAGATTTCCGAAAATGGGTTGCAATGAATATATTTTGTTAATTACGACCCTTAGATTTCAGTACATAAATCTCAAACTTTCATTATATATATAGATGAAATGAATTATCTACATTACAAGCTTTTGGAGATAAATAAAAAATTAATGCAATTTCATTATGGACAGAACACTAATGCAATTTACACTATTTACAGTAGAAATTGAATTTCATCACAGTAAAACTTAGAGGTAGGGGTGTGAAAGTTCCAGA